>BPQB01000100.1:0-107764 GCA_019973155.2 Phanerochaete sordida
GGGGATGGATACAATAGGTCCGTCGCGCAAGATGCGTGTATATCCTGGCGCGACGGCGGCGCGCTCATCGCCGGGTGCGCGAGTGCAGCTTTTAGCCCTTTAGGCCTAAGCATTCGTCGGCGACGCACGCGCCGCCAGAGTACGGGCGTCCTTAATTTGCATTGAGCACAGCGCAGGGTTCATGGCACGGATCAGTGTCAGCTATGGTGCGCGGAGTGTACCAGTGTGGGAGCGTACAGGAGGAGACGGCAGCATACGCACCTGCAACTCAACAAGCTTTGCGCTCATACGCTCGGGATGTCTTTGGCTCCTGAGTGCTGACTGCTAACTCTGGACCGCGCCATAAGCGATGACGTGGCGAGCTGCCTCAAGAGGAAGAGTCTTAGCACCGTGAGTTGTATTAAAAGAGTGGTTTATAGCCCGCACGAACTAGAACTTGTCAGCGTCCAAGCAGGATCGCGGCTGCAAGAGGACGTACCTGGCTGCCAGTTTATCCTACACCTCTCCTCAGATTGTCGCGCCGTCGTAGCTTCCCTTCGTCCATGGAAAGGGCTCCTTGAATCACGCCATGTCTTCGTGCGTGGGAAGGTGAGATTATTCTTGCGGACCGTAGCGGGTTGGCGTTTTTCGTTGAAAAGGCCGAGGAACGCGAGACCCGCAGAACTGGCCGTAGGTAGATTTCCGCTGCTATTAAGAGGGTCTAGAACTCTTGAGACTTGGGTTTAAGTGACGCCATCGAGGTGGAAGTGCAGTACGAGGAGAGATAGGTGCACATATAGGGAGACGAAGGTGTTGGGGTGAAGAAGCGCAGAGCTCGCGCTTGACGCCTCTCGGCTATTTTATCCGATATTCCTCCGCGCGCCCACAGTCGCGCGTCGATCCCTGGTTTCCACGTCACCCACGCGCCCAGCAGCACCAGAAAGATGATTTTATTGGCTATCTACTATATTTCATTTGCGTCACATTTGACCTTGATAAGATCGCAAGGATCGCCAAGTAGCAATGCGCTGAAAGAACAAGTATAGGGGGACAAGCCAACCTGACTCACCGCGTCGTCAAGAGCCCCGGACAGAATACGCCACAGAAGCTATATACTCGCGAATATCTCTCGAACAGTGAAGAGCCGTCCTTCATCCAACATGCTAAAATCAGAAATTGCACTGCAAAGACACTCGGAGGCTTATGGACACTACAGTGCCACGGATCTAGGTTTGGAACGTTACTGCTAGCGAGCACAGGGACGGTCATTCAGGGCTATCGAGCAGAACATTCTTCGCCCATATGCCACTGGGAACTTCGAGAGTCGAGAGGTCTGACTTTAGCCTCGACAAGGGTCGCGCACACCCACACGTAAATTAGGTATGTCTGCCACAACTTCGTCTTGTCCAACCTCCTCGCTGTTGAGAATCACCACGCAAGCGCAGCCGGCACCGGAGAATACTCAAGTGAGGCAACGTTCAGTGAAATGTTCAAGATTGAGAGCAGTACGTTGCATTTGTCGCTGTCGTCCTAGCTAGGCGGGCCGCGGCATCACTGCTGTACGAGAAGATGCCCGTCCGCACCCTGACCAAGAGCCGTCCGTGGACTCTTAGAGACCCTGAATACTTGCACTCTACTGACATCGTGCGCAGGGGCACGTCCAAGCCATATAGACCATCAAACTCAAGAGCAGCGGGCAAAGACATTGGAAATTATGTCCAGCTGGACGTCATCGCTCGGCCAAATTCAGAACAATCCAGGTTCGACCAAGATGATAGCAGGGTCGACCGTACCGGGTGCACTCTGCGTGTCTTCGCCCGTCCGTACTGAAGGTTGTATGAAAGCGCTGGATTGGTACATGACGTAGTCTCAGGGTGCGCAGAGCAACCGTCTGCTCTGCCCTGACGAGGCGATGACGGCGACGCCGCCAACATTGTGCAGTGTGTTGGCTTAGAATATAGCTCGCGTAAATAAAAATGTCTTACACCACACGGGCCGTGAGCTCGTCATCGCCAGCTTGAGCAGTGTGCAGCGATCCCGAGTGACAAGCTGTGATGATTTCTCGCATTGGCTGTCCCGTCATTTTTCCTGAGACTTGAAATCTCATTTTTACCACCTTTGTCTGTCCTCGCTTACCCTAGGTATTGACATGAACGTTCTTCAGCCCGCATCGCGCGTCAAAGCCGCCAATTCCGAACGCTGCTCGACGAGATGCCATCGGGCTTCCAGACATTCGAAGAACTGCTGGTTCATCTCACACTCGGCCCCATACCTGCCACACATGCCCCTGCGGATCGTAGATACTACCCATGGGTCAAGATAAGTGATTGTACGTACCGACCATTCGGTCGTTATATTCATTGGTGCCACGGTAAGCAGCCCGTGTCTGTATGTCTGATAAGCCTTTTTTTCCCTACGACATCCCGGGATCCGCGGACGCCTTCCTCGCCACGTACCTGGAAGACCAGCTCCACGCTGCGTAGGCTCGCGCGAGGGCGCTATTCCCCCTCGCCTGTTTGGTACTATTGCTCGATTTCGTGGGCTTTTCCGAAGAACAGACCGAAAGCAGGGACGGTATGCGCCGGGCTCAGCGATGGGAATACATGACGTCCACAACCTATGTTGACTGTAGGATACGTCGCTACTGGCAATCACGCACTGGATGCTCCTTGCTTGTATCCATGCTTCCAGGTATGCTTGAGTTATCCCCAGCGTCCTGCGCGCCTGCTGGCTCCTGCTTCTGTTACACATTGACGTTGACGCAGGAGAAAACTAGCTCATGTCCTTTAACCTGAATAAGCTGTATCGTTTGCTTGACTAAATATTGAATGAATGCCATGCGGCTTGCGGCGACGTTCCTCGAGAAATTTGGCGATATGACATCGCGGAAGCGGGGGAACGCGGCAAAGCGCCTGGTTCACGCCCGGTTCAGGGATCCCGGGTTACATAAGCAGAACCGATCCTCCAAGCCGAGTCGCATGTAGCGCCAAAACCAGCTTTGCTTCCCGCGTCGTGGTAAGCACCAGACCCCGGGTGTAAACGTAAGGCAGAAGAATCTTACTGACTGTAATGTCTGTAGAAATACTAGCTCCTATGCTTGCAGCAGACTGTAAGCTCTCGGGCGGCAGACGTGCTCCAAAAACAAGCACGAGCTATGCTTCAGCTATGCCGCACCCGCTGGCAGCACTCGCCGAGCACATGTATCCTAGTCGCCGTTACGCTGCGCTCGGATCGTTGATGCTGTGTCTTACGCATGACGATCATCAAGTGAGTACTCTACTGGCAGCTAAGCGTACTAGTATCACAATTGACTAGATGAAGCGTTGAGCAGAACCTTGGACATCTTGAGTTTAGGTTCAAGACGTCACTGCCGTCACCCAGGGAAATCGTGAGCAACGCCGCTTCACAAACAGACGGCATGGCGCGAGAGCGGTCCCACGCGCGAGCATGTTAGACTGCCACTCAGGTACGATGCCGTCCTCGCCCTCCTACCTCCTTCCTGATATTGAACTTTGCAGCATCGCCTGGCTGAGGCTAACCATCGCGGAGCGGTTGAACTCTAGCTTTGCCTACAAGAAGAACGAAATACACAATTCTTCTCATCTCGAAGAGAAGCGCAGACCCGTCGTGGGTAACTGACTCGACGCACCGCCCCTGCCGCCGCCTCCGTTACGCAGAAGCACCTGTCGCTGCTTTGACGAGTAGCCCATGCAAAGCACTAGGACAATCGACGGTACATGTGGGTACCGCGCTCTTCTCGGCAACCCTACTGACGTCGTCTTGCAGGGGTATCGTCCTGCTATGCCCAACATCAAACTTAGGGCGAGCGGGTACCGTGCTTCAAACTATGCCGCGCAGAACGTCATCGCCTGCGCAAATCCAGAGCGACCGAGCTTTCACCATGCGCGCTAGCAGGGTCTCATCCGGATGCACTCAGGGAATCGACTCCCATTAGTGTTAAACGGCGTATACGAGGGCTCGCCAGCATCTCCACGCCGCGAAGCGGTATCTCTGCAGGGAGCGGCCGGTAGCCCTGTGCTGGCGCGCGAGAAGGCTACCGCGGTGGACCCAGCGCACGGACGGCCGTGGATACTGTGCGGGCTGCTGCTGGCCTGATGCTGGAGAACGAAGCGCCACATGCGCCAGCGATACTTTCGCAAACGCTCTGCAGCACATGGAACGCGAGCTCGCCATCGAGGGTGAACGGCGCTGCACACATACAGCATTCGCATATAAAAATGCCGGTCAACGGTACAGGGCTCTTCACCGTCGGTCGCACCGTCACTCATCCTCCCACTCTTCACCTGCCACACCTCAGCTCCCCACCAACATCTCACCCTTCGCCATGGCCAGTCTGAAGTCGAACTCGAGCGTCACAGTCTGCGACCCCGACGACGCGTCTCTCTACGAGAAGGCATCGGGCCTCGAGGCCATCGGCAAACCGGCGATCCTTCCCACGCCCTGCCCATCCCCTACTCTGGCCCCTGTCGATCGCGGGTTTGCCGCGTGGGCAACGGTGCGCCATATCGGACACCATCCACCCGATCGCCTTGCTGACCCGCACTGCAGCTTGCCGCGTCGTGCCTGATGGGCCTCTTCGTGTTCGGCTTCCCGAACTCCGCGGGTGTGCTCCTCGCCGCGTACCTGGACGACCCGCTGTACACCACTCAGAAAAACGCCACGACGCTCTTGCCGCTCATCGGCACATTCAATATGGGCATTCTGTACTGCGGCGGTGAGGTTCCAGTTTTCTGGGCACGATCGTGTTGGCTGATTATCCGCTGGAGGCGTCTTGATCACTCCCTCGATCCGGTGCTATCCCCGCCTGCGCAAGGTGTATACCTGGACCGGGATCGCCGTATGCTTTCTCAGCCTTCTGACCGCCAGCTTTACTACCGATGTTAGTAGCTATCCCGCTGCTTTGACAATGTCACATCCTGACTATTGGTTCGCAGGTCAGAATGCTCATCGCGTCCGAGGGCCTGACTTTCGGTGTCGGTGCCGGTAAGTCCTCGATCAGTCTCTATTATCAGCGAACCTTGTCTGATTCCCCGTAGCCCTGGTCTACTGCCCACTCGTTTCATACATGACCGAATGGTTCGTCGAACGCCGGGGCTTAGCCAACGGGATCCTCTTCGCCGGTCCGTCCGACCCATCTCCCCATGCCCATTCAGAAGCTAATCTAGGAACTGAGCAGCCGATAACGCCGGCGGCATGCTCTTCCCCGTCATCATGCCCCTACTGATCTCGCGGTTTGGCGTCGCGATGACGCTGCGCATCTATGGGATTGCACTCGTACTATGTCTCCTGCCCGCTGCACTGCTCCTCAAGGCGCGTATGCCAGAGTCGCTCCCCAATATCTCCACTTCGGAACCGAAGTTAGAGCCGCGTCATTGGCTGCGCGACCGCAGGTTCTGGTTCTTTATCTCTCTGAATACGCTGCAAGGCTTGGCTCACTTTGTGCCACTGACCTGGCTCCCAAGTACGTCGTCGTCTCCCGTCTCCCAAGCCCTTCCACTGACCCTTTCAAGCATTCGCGGCTTCGTTGGGTGTTAGCGAGAGCAACGCCTCGCTCGTGCTCACGCTGACAAACGGCGCGATGACACTCTCGGGCTTCGCCGCGGGCTGGCTCAGCGACCGCGTCAGCATCTGGGCCCTCGCAGTCGGCTCGCTGCTGCTCTCCACGCTCGCGACGTTCGTACTGTGGGGTGTTGTGGCGGCGTCGTACGCCGGCGTGCTCGCGTTCGGCGTCGCGTACGGCCTGACGGCGGGCTGCTGGTCGAGCATGTGGAGTGGGTTCGTCCGGCCTGTCGCTGGTACGTGATTGGTCGCTACGTCTGTCGGCATCAGCGGCCTGACGAAAGTGCAGGTGACGATGCTTCTCTTGCGACGACAATATTCAGCCTCCTGCTCTTCACGCGCGGCATTGGGAACGTGGTGTCGACGCCGATATCGACCGCCCTCCAAAGCGTGAAGATCCCATTCCTATCGAGCTCTGCACCCCGGATAGGCTTTGCGGCAGACGACAGCCATTTCGCCGCGGTTATCATCTACACTGGAGCGTGCTTTGCCATGGCGGTCGGCGTCGCGACCGTTGGCTGGGCGTTGGATCGGAGGCCAGAGGCCAAACAGGTTGATGAGGCGTGAAGCCTTCAGTTTCAGCTCGGTGGGTATTCCGCAGATACTGACATTGTAGCCATAGCCGTATTTATTCTTATGTAACATGACGAGCTGTACATATACGCGTCGACGTTCTAGTTACTCTGCAGCAGATTGAATCACTACAGCACCTGATTTTCCCCAGTAGTATGATAAATCTGTCGAATCACAAGAATGAATACGCCCTCGCAAAGGTATATTGGTTAACGCCGCTACTATTCCAGATTATGACGTATAGGCCTAATTCTCGGCTGCGCTGCACACTATGCATGTCCAGGAAATGGATGACAAGGCCCGCGGTTGAGAATATTCTCCCGAGGTGCGACCGTCTTCACGAGTAAGATAAGTACTGTATGATTGGTAGTGTCACTTCGACATTCCATCATCGCAATCATCTTTTCCACAGCTGGGGTGGAAGCAACTCGCGAGAACTTAGGACTAAGTGAAGCACATACAATCAGCGCTCCTGACCATTTGTATCCGAGTGCGTTTGTGCCTGAGCGATTCCGCAAGATAAAGGCGGCTATATGTTCAGATGGGGCCGAGACGAAAGCAAGCCTCGCTTACTGCAAAGGGAAATGCGACCAGCATGGTGGCGTACGGCACCACCCGCTTACAATTGCAAGCTGGGCGTCGCGCCGATTTATCCTTCATTCCACCAGACCATGTCTGCGAACACGCGAGGACTATACTCACCCCGTCCCGTCAGCGCCAGCCTTACGACCTCCGCAAACAACAGAGCCTCCTGCTCTGATGCTGTGCCGAAAGGGGTGATCGCCTGCCATGATCGCAGCGGCTCTACAACAAATTCAACTTGACGTGGCATCGAGCCGAAAGATGCCCACGCGCACGTTCAGAGATAACCGTGCTATCTTTAGGTACGTAGCACTATGTTGCTCTTTTGAAGTGTCTCATTTCTCCGGTAGAGCACTCAGCGTGGCGCCATGGTGTGCACAAACCGTCAACCTTTCAACTCGGCAGCGATAACCACGTCGCATAAATACCGAGCGACGCCTTTCTGCAAGGACACACGTCCACGCATCTTCAAACAGCCATGAAGTTCTCATTCTTCTCCCTCATTGTACTGGTCGCCGGCGCGAATGTCGCGCTGGCGGCCGTTTGTCCCAGGGAGTGCGGCAACCCAGGCGGGTTCCTTCCGCCGTCGTGCGGAGGGTGCCAGCCCGTCCCTCGCGCATCAGACTTTCGGCCTATGACTTGTAAAGCCATATATGCCAATGTATACCCTCAAATCTGTGTAAGACACATAATCATCGCCGCTTCCTTGCAACACGCTTATATAGTTTTTTCGCCAATATGACCCAAACACATAATTGCATACATTGTACGAAATTGTACAGCTTGCATTGTTCCCGAGAACCAGAATAATGAAGAACGCAGTTCTTGCGCAGGAATCCCGCTTTAGAGGACGCAAATATAGATATATTGCGGTCAAGCATGGTCTACTCTACAATATATAGAGACTAAGTGGCCTCCACACCGCCGCAGCTTGCCTCCCAGCGCAACCGCTGCGAGGCGCCAATATTCGGGCTATTGGTAAGCACAGCTTGCAGGTGCCTTGAGAGCCGTCAAGCGACCTATTGACAAGCTTGTGTCAGATGGGGAGGTAGAGGCAGGCATGCGGATATGGGGCAAACACACTGAGGAGGGAGCAATAGATGCGCGGGCGCGACACCGAGCGCCATCGATGTAGAGACGAGAGGTGCTGCGGACGTACCCACGACGGTGCCGCCAGCATGCATTGGCCTCGCTCGCGTGCGTGCGCAGACAGGCACATACGTCCGGCACTGCCGAGTGAGCGGCGTGCTCATGGCAGTGTTGATGTCGGCGGCGATGTCAGTACGGCAGCCAGCGGAGGGCGGACGGAGGAGTAAATGGGCGGGAAGCCGCTGGCGCTGCGTCGGCCTGTCGACGTCCGAGTGCAGCTACGAAATTCGGAGCTCCTAGAGCAAAGTCTTCTCGAGACGGTTGTTCTTGCGGCGGCTCAGCTCGCGCGCGCGCCGCGACTGTGTCAATGCTAGTTGTGTCCGGTTCTGCGCTGCCTAGCTCTGCGCTGTATGGGAGCGCTGCGTGTGGTGCAACGCCGGGGACTACCTGTGTGGACGTTGTGTTAGAAAAAGCGTCAGGGGGCGTGACGCTCACATGCGCGAGAGCTTCATCGCCACCTGTGATGTTCACGATGTCGCAGTCAGCCCAAAGGGCATCGTAACATAATGTAACGGCGCACCTCGTTCGTGTCCGATTTGGGTGCACCTCTGCTATTTGACCTCTCCATTTCCGCGCGAGCAGTCCCCGAGGATGTCGAGAGCGTCGTCCGAGTGGTACAGTGAGTCACTCAGCCGCGGTCGGGACTTACGGAGGCCGCCGATGTTGCGGTCGGCGTCGCGAACTGGTGGTGGTAGAGAGACAAGAGTGCTGGCCAGAACGCAAAGCGCTCGTGGACACTTTCAACGTCATGGAGCTCGGCGTGGAGCTCAGCAGACGCCGACTCGCACCAGCCAAAGTCAAGCTCGACTGCGCCGCCCTCGCTCGCTCTCCCTGAATGGAATCCAAATATTCAGAGGTCCATATGTCGTGTCTACCGGAGCGTCGACTACAGGGGCATGTTTGCAGGGGCCACCACTCCGAGTCTGGCGTGCGATTCCCTACCGGCTGCGGGGAAGGGTCCACAGGGTCCTCGCTAGTGTCAGGGGTCCCGTATTATCGTAGTACAACCCGACGAGGGTATCGTCGAACAACTTCCTTCCCGCTGACCCATGCCGCGCGTCGCTGCCATAGCTTTGCAGACGGGAAGGTGACTCACCACCCAGACGAACCACTGCTGCACGGGGAGACCGCCGCGCAGGCGAAATACGAATCGCGCGGGGCCTGCATTAGTGCGCTGTCGCCTGCACTTCCTATGGCGTTGCAAGCCACACTGTCCTCTCAATCCGTTACCTGTGCATGTGAGCGGACTGCCTGCACCGAACGCAGCAGATCCCGCGAAACTAGAGCATCTCGCAGGCATTCCAACGGCCCGGCACTGAACTGGGAGCCAGTGGGTACTGCTGGACGCCGCCGACGTTGCGCGACCACCGACTGACAATATTTGGCCGTGTTGTCAGCCGCGCTCTGTGCGCTACCAATCCATAGCGACGGGCTGGGAGATGAGGGGTCACAGCGAGTGCAAGGGCACTTGCCACAAGTGTCCGCCAGCACATGGGCTTCCAGCACAACTACGTGACGGGCCCGAATACACCGCGAATACGATGCGATGTATACAGATTAAAAGTACGGTAATGATTGTGCATGCTTTAGTATGCCGCTACAAGCAGTCTACAATATCGGCTGTCTTTCCAAGGGCATATAAGGTCTGCAAACCATTATAATATATATAACGCGCGCGCCGAAAGTCCGATGCGAACTGTCGGAATAATGGTGGTATGTGACCATATATCTCTGTCTGTCTTACTTTACGGAACTGGGGGACTATCAACAGCGCTGAAGTGGGACATATTCCATTGCAAGGCCTTAGGCGTGCCAAAGGATCGTATCCATAGCTTGTGCGCATTTTAGTCAGCCCTTCTTATGCTCCTTCTGACCGTATTTCGCAGAAATCATCACTCGTGTATGTCTAAGCTGTAGACGTGATATTTCAGAGCATGCTCCCTGCATAGCGTGTCGTCTGTGCCCAGGCTGCGTTGGCACCACGGTCTCTGCAGGGGGTGCCAGCCTGCTGATGGAGCGATGGCCCAAAGCCCTCTTCGCCGCCGCCTCTTCCGATATCTGTCGGACGGTGTCAGGGCGATCGGCGGGGCATGTGGTCGCCTGGCGCTTCTCCTCCGCCCTACCGGCGCTGCGCGCAGGGCCACGTTCGTGCAACCGCGAACATCAAATTCAGGGAGAGCAGGCAAACGCACTGTTTGTGTGCAACCGCGTGGTTGCGCAGGCAGGTCCAGGGCCGATTGACACGAGTGTAGTCGATAGGTCATAGCAGGTCCTCCGCGCCGCGTGCCGGAGTCGCTCGGGATGGTCGTGCTCGCCCTTGATCTTGGCGTACGACTATTGCATTAGCGGATGGCGTGTTGACAGGGTGCGCGCACCGGCCCTCTGCGGAGCTGCGGTTATGAAAACGCAAACGCGACGCAGCGGTGGGCCGGCCAGGATCGTGAGCATGCCGCATCGTTCGCGCAGCTATCTACAGAGGATTTTCTGAAACACACGGACCTAGACCCAGAGCTCACCCTCGGACGAGACACAGTTCTGCCGCATTCTTGAACGTAGGCCTCAGCCAGTGATCTGTAGCGCGCCTGTTCAGACTGCAGCTCGATTATTTCGATTGCAAACCAAATGTTCAATATCTCCTTTCGTCACTGTCCCAGCCGTCGGCACCGATAATTATTGCTTATGTAGCGCGTTTAATCAGCCCATCAGCGATCCCTGCCACGCTCAACTGCACACCTGCCCATGGACCCTCGGATGGCGGTTGGACCCCGCGTACCTCAGCAAGCCATCGCATACGCCGTTTACCTGGCCCTCTGTCGTGTATTCGATTAGCTTTCGAGTCGGCGGACCTTTGGGCGGTGCTGGCGTACCTGTGCACGCCATCGCCTGCTCTTGTCCTGACGACTAAGTGCTCTCTTCATCCTTTCGTTCACATGACGGGTATTCGATAACGTCCAACGCGCTCAGCATGGGCATGCGTAGCCTCTCGCTCGCGCTCGTACAAGAGAACCCCGCCTCGATGATGATCTTGGCGAATATTCATCAACTGCGTACGTCCTTCACCGGAAGGTTGAGCGCGTGGCCACTACCTCGTGCTGATTATTTCCTGCCCGTAGTCTAAATTTCACGTCACAGACAGCGCGCGGTCTCACGGACCAGCAACACCTTTATCCAACAATCATTCCATGGATCGCCTAACATTGTGGCGTCACTGCGGCCTTCATCTATACGACGGCCAGCGCAGGCCTCAATGATCGCGTAGCAAGCTCTCCGCATATGGTGCTATAATCCTGTGCTGGCAGTCCCATGTCTGCCAGAGGAAGCTGTCAGCTGCGTTCCTGTCGCGCTCCGAATCAGCGCTGAGGAGTCGCCGCGGTCTGTGCATTCACGTATAAGTACTACTCGTCCAGAACATGAAAGGCACGTCCACTCACCGCCTCTACAATCATGAAGCTCGCCCTCGCCTCGGTCCTCGTCGCTCTACTCGCGAGCCTCCAAGCTGCGCACGCATTCGTCGTCTGCCCGGACTTCTGTGAGCCCGAGCCGCTCGCGGGCGGCGCCAGTCCGTGCTGTCCTTGGACGACGCCAGTGCCGGTGCCATCCTAAAGAGCTTGACGGTGAGCTGGTTCATAATATGGTGTATATGGCTGTACTCACTGTCGACAGTGCAGAGCTGGAGTAGCCGGGATGCGGAGAAGAGCGCCGAGGCACGTCGCGGATAATGGTGATGCTGCTGGATCCAGTGGTAGGACCTGGGTCTTGAGCGATGGAAAAGGACGTTGGACAATGGTGGAAATACAGACATGTCCTAACCCTGTAACGTCATCATGGACGGAGCATACTGCTGTCTGTGTTCAGGCACATTTTTGTCCAAAAGGCCACGTAGTATTTTTTGTCACATCGCATTGCTCTGCTGCTGGTGACTATTAAGTCGAGGGTCAAGGAACAGACCCTGAACCTTGGGGGGAAAATTGAATATTGCTTATGCAACCTACGGTCAGGCCCTTTGCGAGGTTCGACGAGGAATGGTCAACGAGCAAGCTGAACCAGGCGCTTCCCAGCTTTGGTTCGGGGTTACATAAGCCCGATCCGCCAGGCCGCTGTAGCGCCGCTGGCAGCTTTACCTCAGGAATTGGACTGCAGCACACGTACGTCGCCGCGAGCTGCGGAACCGAGATATCTATGCAAATGTTGACGGCATAGTGTTTTCTTTCGCAGGTAAAGGACTCTTGGACTAGATGCGTTCTGGGTAGGCTATGCACTCGCTGACGCACGCGCCGAGTCGTTGCAATGCAGTCCTCGATTCATCGAAATCCTCCACTTTGAGGATGAGAAACATGAGGCGAGTGAATTTTTGACCCTCTCGGCGTAGAGTTGTGGCTCATAAAATGCAGGCTTGAACCGACACCCGCCGGGCCTCGCACCATCACGGTTCGAAACGTCCCTGCCGTCTTCCAGGGCAATCGCATACCAAGCTTGTTTCACATGATGCAACATGGTGTGATTGCAGTTCCACGCACGAGCATGTTAGACTGCCAATCAGGTACACTGTCGTGTCTGTCCGCCTTCTTTATCCCTGATATCGAACTTTGCAGGATCGCTGCGCTGACGCTCGCCTTCGCGGAGTGCTTGAACTCTAGCGCGGCTGAGTACGTACGCATCTTGCTCCCGGAGCAAAGTGCCGACCGTGTCACGGGCAGCCAATATAACATCGAATGCTCTGTTTTTGTTGCACAGCAGCGTCTTTCGTTGCCCTGACGAGCAGCCCATACAAATTAGGTAGGGAAGTCGGTAGCACATGTGGGCAGCATACCCTTCTTACCAGCCCTACAGATGTCGTGCTGCAAATTCTGATTCGAGCTATACCGAAGAGCACGCCTAGTCAAGAAGCGGCGGCCTTGCAGGGGACTGCGACTTGCCCTGCGTTTGCGTGCGGAAAAACGAGCACAGACCGCGGTGAGACCGACATCTTGAGAACCGTGGACGCTGTGCGGCTGGCTGCAGGCCTGATGCTGGAGAACGACGCACCACATGCGCCAGCAATGCTTTCGCAAACGCGCTTCAGCACAGGACGAGCTCGTCATTGAGGATACAGGGCCGCGCTACACGCATCCGACGTTCGCATATTAAAATGCCCGCTAATGCAGCACCGAGCTCTTCACCGCCGGTCGCATCGTGGCTCCTCCTCCTCTCCACCGCCTACACCTCGGGCCCACACTCCCTACTCACTCTCCGCCATGGCCAGTCTGAACTCGGACTCATGCGTCACAGTCTGCAATCCCGGTGATACTTCCTTCGCCAAGAAGACGTCGAGACTGGAAGCTATGGGCCAGCTGACGGTCATTCCTACGCCCTGCCCCTGCCCTACTCTTCCCCCTGTCGATCGAGGGTTCGCCGCGTGGGCGACGGTAAGCCGTGCCACGCATCCCGTACCCGATCTCTTTATTCACCTGTGCTATAGCTTGCTGCATCGTGCATGATGGGCCTTTTCGTGTTCGGCTTTCCAAAATCAGCGGGTGTACTCCTCGCCGCCTACCTTGAAGACTCCCTGTACACCAGCCAACGGAGCGCCACCACGCTCCTGCCTCTAATCGGCACGTTCAATATGGGGATACTGTACTGCGGCGGTGAGTCACTAATGTTCAGTGCTTGATCGTATGCCCTCATCAATTGCTGTAGGGTTACTGGTAACTCCCTCGATCCGGTACTTTCCCCCTCTGCGTAAAGTCTCTACCTGGGTTGGGATCGCAATATGTTTTGCCAGCCTTCTAGCCGCAAGCTTCACCACTAATGTCAGCCTTTGTCCCATCGTAAGAACAGGCACTCATCCTGACCACCGATCACAGGTGAAAATTCTCATAGCATCTGAAGGAGTGACTTTCGGCGTCGGCGCTGGTACGTTATCTATCAAGGAACGTGTCGATGTATCCTGTCTCATTCGCATAGCCCTGGTATACTGCCCGCTCGTCTCGTACATGAACGAATGGTTCGTCGAACGCCGGGGCCTGGCAAACGGAGTTCTATTCGCTGGTGCGTTGCATCCACCTGTGACCGTCACCGTTCTCACGTTATGACTGTTCCTCTGCACAGCCGACAACGTCGGAGGCATACTCTTCCCCATCGTCATTCCCGTGCTCATCTCGCATTTCGGCATTGCGATAACGCTGCGCGTCTACGCGATTGCGCTCGTACTCTGTCTGCTGCCCGCCGCGCTGCTCCTGAAGACACGTCGACCCGCGCCGTGTTGCAAGGCCCCCACGCTGGACCGGACATCAGACCGGCGTCACTGGCTGCGCGACCGTCGCTTCTGGTTCTTTATCACGCTCAACACCCTTCAAGGCCTCGGGAACTTCGTGCCGCCAACCTGGCTTCCAAGTACGTCATTATACACCGTCACATAAGCTCTCCCACTGACCACTATCTTCAGCGTTCACAGTCTCGCTGGGCGTCAGCGAGAGCAAGGCCTCGCTCGTCCTTACGCTTACAAATGGCGCGACAGCGCTCTCGGGATTCGGCGCTGGCTGGCTCAGCGACCGCGTCAACATCTGGGCCCTCGGGATAGGCTCGCTAGTGCTATCCACACTCGCGACGTTTTTGCTCTGGGGTATCGCCGCGACGTCGTACGCCGGCGTGCTCGCCTTCTCCATCGGCTACGGTCTGTCGGCGGGCTGCTGGTCGAGCATGTGGAGTGGGTTCGTCAGACCCGTCGCAGGTACGCAACTTTCCACTGTATATATCTGGACAAGCGGCCTGATCGGGGGGATAGGCGACGATGCATCTCTTGCGACGACGATATTTAGCCTCATGCTATTCACGCGCGGGGTCGGCAACTTTGCCTCCACCCCGATATCTACGGCCCTCCAAACCATCAACAGCCCAATTACATCGAGCTCTGCACCCAGGATAGGCTTCGCAGTTGACGACAGTCATTTCGTCGCGGTCATCATCTACACTGGTGTTTGCTTCGCTATCGCAGCCATAGTTGCGATTGTCGGCTGGACACTAGACCACAGATCAAACGTAAAGCAGGCTGATGAGGTATAGAGCTCCTGAAACCTCACACGTACCAGGATATACCATAGACTCTCAGATAGTAAATATATATTTATCGATATATTATGATCCCCTCACTTCTCTGATAATGTGACACCGCCAGCAAATGACGCGCTGTTACACACGAGCAGGAGTATCACGTTACGAAGGCGCATAGGACGTCGTCGCTATGCCGAGCGACACTCGTCCTTCAGGGCTGTGCCCACAGCGAGTTTGAGCGTGGCGTGAGCCTCTCCAGCAAGTATGCCATCACGGTCAAACACCTCACTAATCCAAAGAGCCGCCTTCGAACAGATCACGTCAAATCACGACCTCTCTCCGACATCCTAGACACAGCAGGACGGCGGAGGCCGCTAGAGCGGCAAATGCAACCTCGCAACATATCTTGGCAATCGACTCTCAAGTGGAGCAAAGGTGCGCAGGGTCGTGGGCCCCGATTTCATCTTCCGAGACACGATTATTGGAGGCGCGGACTCATAATCTGTCGTCTAGCAGTTCCTGCGGTCCAGCACAGTGCTGTACTGATGAGCCGATGGCGGGTGCATGGCGTCGATCTGGGTCGGCCCTCGGTCGATTGACGAACGTCATGCGGGGACCCTGGTTTCGGGGGCAGTGGGCAGATATCTTGAGACGCTCAACACGCCTCGAAGAATACTCCAGGAGTAAGATGTGTGGTATTTCGTGACCCTAGTGAACATTTGGAGCTACTATAAATATTTGAGGATGGCTCATCGCGACGCTCGCAGGGGCAGCAGGCATGGACGCGTGCCGTATAGCATATATTTGAACTGACAGACCATATTAGACGATCGTGCAGATGAACAAACTGCTGTAATGACACGATCTCAAGGAGGAGCGTATTACGGGGCCCAGTTGACGTTTCTTGCCTGAGAGAGGCTGCCAGAGTAGCACGTGAAGCAAGCATTTTATGGGTATTTATTCGCAGAGCTAAATAGATGGAACATGATTGCGGTATTCCTGTGCTCTCGTCAGCTACCGCTGGTATAATACATGTACAGTCCTCAATCCAATATTATCCAGCGAGCCATCGGGGCTCAGTACGGCTCCACATCTCTCTACAGCCGAGATCAAACTCCCGTCAACCGTGTCCGTCTCCACAATGCGGAGGATACCTGTCACATTTGTCCGTGTCCTCCGAAGGAGATACCAAGCATCGGACGTGAAGGGCCCACCCACGACCTGATAGAGGCGATGCCGACTCCAGAAAAATGTAGGAATCCACGAGTATCCGCGACTGCAGTACATCGTCGCCGTGCCGTTGGCGATGTCGTCGGGCTGCTGGATGATGATACATGGTCCAATGAGAGAGGTGTACTCGTGGTACGAACCTGTTCCGGCCGTTCCCAGGCCGTGTTGGTGGACGTGGAGCAGATTATCTTCGATGTCAGAAGGTCGAACCCCGTCGACGTTCCACCTAGGAAAGTATTCCAGGAATTCCACCCACGAAGGCAAAATCGTATCGCGCTCTGGTTGTGTCTCCATATGGCGAAGTGCGATCTGGCCGCGAAGGTGCGCGGGAAGATGCTTGAGAAGGATGGCCCACGCGATCTCAACGGAGACCGTCGTGTCGTACAGCGGCAGCGTCTCGCACCCAATGATGTACGCAAGCGATGCGACCCTGTCGAGCTCGGTCGTACAATGGCGCTTCTGCAGCATGTCTGCCGCTGCGACGAGCCGCTGCAACGACGCCAGGTACTTGTTGTTGGACCACATAGGCTTGTAGAAAAGCCACGCTGCTCCCGTGGTCTGCGCTATGGTGCGTGGGCGGGCAAGTATGACTTGCTGGAAGTGCTCGGTGAAAAACCTGCGGGTGTCAGCGTCGACGCGGCCCGTCGTCCCGCCGGGCAGCCAGGACTCCGTTGCTTCCTGCACGGTCCACACGCGATTGAAGCAATGGCGGTCGGACGCCAAGACGTGCGGTTTGGGATCGAAGGGCAGCCCGAGGCCGTTGAAGTAAGTGATGCAGGGGGTATTCGGGAAGGAATAAATATACCCGATCGTCGGGATGTCCAGCCTCCACTCCTTGAGGCGGCGCGGCTCGTCCTCGGCGCGCCCTTCCTGCCGCAGACACAGGATGTCGAGCCAGACGTACTCTGCGCCGAAGTTCAGGAGTTCGACTCGGACGTGGTCCAACGTCGTGGCACAAGGGACGGGGACCGGCCATTCTCTGCCGTTGATCGGCGTGATGAGAGATGCGCGCGCGTCGGCAGCGACCCAGCTATGTGATACCGTCCACAGGTTATCGGGGAGCTCTCCACCAGACGTAGGCGGCAGAGCGTGAAAGGGAAGAACCCGGTTGCTGTAAAGGGTCCCCGGCCAAAATCGATCGGGGGGCTGTTTGCCAGAAGCAGGCGGCAGGACGTGGAAAGGCAGGACCCGGTTGCTGTAAAGGTCCCAGACCCTTCGGGGAGCGACATGTGAATCACGTAGGTAGTTGCCTTGAACAGCGTCTCGCCGCATCGCGTCGTCATCTGCCTTCTGGCGCGAAAGCGTGTCGAGCAATATCGAGAGATCGTCTGTCCAATATCGTCGGAGAGCTCCGTAGACCTGACCGAAGTCTTGCGAGGTGTGAAGAAAGTGCTCCAGACAATGGCGGAGACCCGGTCTGTCCACGGTGTAATCCGTACCCATGATGTCGTTGAGGGTCGCCAGGAGTGTATCGACGTCGAGATCAACGCACGGCCTGTCAGCGAGCTCAGACGGCAGGGCAAGGGTGCTGTAATGTACCCGCTGGTAGGGTACGGGAGATCTCTCCGAGGAGCCCTGGCCAGGCAGCGGTCCCGGAACGATAACGTACGGCGCCCGCTCGCCCTTCGGCCGCCTCGCGCGCACGGAAAACAGCATCTCCTCCTCCACCCCGTGTTCCGCGAGCTTGATAATCGCCCACATCCGCATGCGCGCCGACACCGCGTCGCGGAACTCGCTCGTGCGCCGGTACGCGTTCGACGACATGATGCCGACGGGGACGTCGAGGATGTGCACGCCGTTGACGTGGCGCACGTCGCTTGTGTCCCAGTGGCGCCGGAGCACCTCTGCACGGGTGTTCGCGCGGCGCCTGGTGTCGAGGTCCTGGAGCTGGTGCTGGTGTGCGGGCCACGGCGGGCGGTCGGCCGTGATCGTGAGGGTGGTGCCGGCAGGCCCCCCGCCATTGAGCCTGAGCCTGATCTCGATTGGGGCCTGCATGGGGCGTCAAAGGCGTCAGTACGGTCTCCAGCGAGGGCAATATGCGTACATATGGATCATGTGCTGCGCTCTGCGCCTCGCCGGCCAGGTCGATGCCCAGGTTCAAAGCTATCAATTATAAGAGATGAGAATGTGGAATATGATCCACGACCCCGGTACTTACAGTACGTCAAGCGAAACGAGAACTCGCATTCCGTACACAGGAGACCGTCGTCGTTGAGCGTCAGGTTGATCGCGGTGAGATGTCCGTCGTCCATCTTGGTGACGGACGGGAGCAAGCGACGCCCGAAGAAGCGCTGGCATGGTGGCACCGTCACGCGCGTACTCCGGGTAGCAGACGAAGACAGATACTCTGCACACGGCGCGGAAGAGTGCAAACGAACGGAAGTTATGCTGCTACTGATATTAACGATTATTGTACAGCTAGGATACAGAGAATCTGAGGAGGTATCGCTACAACAGTCTAGAACCAAAGCCAAAGGAATGACACGGACACGACAGAAAGAGAGTATACCAGAATCACGACACAACCAACAAAAAGGTCCCTCACGCATCACCCACCACGCCCAGCTCAACCTCAAACCGCGCCAACGCCCCCTCATCGTCAATCCGCGGATACGCCTTCGCGCCCGCACCCCCACCAACAGTCGCAGCAATCGCATCCAACGACGGCACGCTCGACACCGCAGAATGCACCGGCGTGAGCGCAGTCGTCGGCGCGCCCTTGGGCGGCGAGCCCGCGACGGGGTCGAGGCCGCGCGGGCGGCCGCCGATCGCGAGGCGCGGGAGCGCGGCCGCGGAGGTGCGCCGCGCGAGGAGCGACTGGCCGCGAGACGCGAGCGACGGCGCGCGCGCTGCAGGACGCGGGGGCGAGGGCGAGCTGGGGATGGGCGACAGGACGGGCGAGGCGAAGCGCGTGCGCCTGGACGGTGTCGACGCGAGCGGGCTCTCGGAGTGCGAGCGCGCGTGCGCGCCGCCGGACGGGCTGCGGGACGGAGCGTTGCTCTGGAAGCTGCTCGCGCGGCGGAGGTCGCCCTGGACGCTGCTGATGAATGAGGGCAGGCGCTGCGTGGAGACGCTGGCGGTGCGCTGGCGGGAACGGGCGGGGCTGGGGCTCTGTTCGGACGCTGACGCGATTGGCATGCGCGGAGGCGTCCTGCGGGTTTCATGAGGCGAGGTGCAGTGGGGGGCGGAGACGACATACCTAGCCAAGGGGAGCCCTGGGACCCGCCTCAGAGGCGGTAGCGGCCGCGTGTACTCGGCCTTCATGTCTGCGCCGAACATGCTGACGTCCTGGCCGCCGCGGTTCCTGTTGACCTCAATGATCTTGCGAAGGTTCAGGCTGTTTCCGGTGGGCGAGGGGCTCTCAGGGGCGCCCATGGGGACGACACGGCCCCAGGGAGTAACGCCAGCACCGGTGACCTCGGCGTACGATAGCTGGTCTCGGATGTACCTGAGTCGGGGACGTCAGCGCAAGGACTGTGAGACGATTGAGTAGACGCACGGAATGTACATGCGCAAGAACGCCGCCTTCGACAGCCCCTGCATCGGCGCGCCAAAGCCAGCCGTCGAGTGCCTGCGGCGGAGCTCAGGCAGGGCCGCCAGCCGCAGCGCGGCCTGCTCCTCCTTGACGACGCGCCCTGCCTCCGCGCGCGGCGCAAAGCGCGCGTGACTGCGGCTGTGAAGGATGACGCCCATCTGCGCGGCGAGCGACGGGAAGGAGTCCTGGAGCTCGGGCGACTTGAGCGGGAAGCGCGCGTCCGCGTCGGTCGGGAGGACGGGGCAGCGCGGGTCCTTGAAGATGTCGAGGCGCGCGCGCGTCGCGGAGAGCTGTGGGAGCGGGTCGACGTCTGCGCGGATCCACTCGGGGTCGCTCAGCGGAGGCGGTTCGCTGAAGGCGCGCTGGTGCCCTGAGCGGAAGAGGGTGCGCATCTGTGGCGTCGGGCGAGGACAGAAGGGGTCCTCGGCATCGTCGTTGCGCACGAGCGTAGTCGAGCGAGCGAGAGTACAAGGGTCGGGGAAATGCAGAGGAGGGCGGCACTCTTGGATGAGCGTCATGCGTCGCAGTCCGGACCCGTTTTCCTCGTCATCTTGCATGGCCATGTAGGACTTGATAGTCGTCCAATCCTCCGCGGTAACACGTTCACCAACGACGTCGCTCAAATCGCTGCTAGGAGGGACCAGGGACCAATCTGATGGCATATAGTCAGGTAAATCTTGAGGGAGGCTGCTCGACGCGCTCGTCGTAACCTCGACGGCAGAGCTGCCGCTGGCGACAGAAGGCGAGCTCTTGGAGCTGTTCAGGGCCACAGCGCCTTCTGAACTGGACCGGGTGTCTTCAGGTTCGACGACGGAGAGGCGAGCGCAGATCTCGAGCTGTTGCGAGGCAGGACCATTGGCCATAGCGGCGCCCAAATTCTCACCACCCAGAGCACCCGAGGCAGGAGGTACAGAATCGCCAGCGTCCACAGAAATGGGTTCGCCGTCGGTCAGTTCTTGAGCATCCGGCTCAGCGACCTGAGCTGCAGAGTCGACAGGAGTGATGAGACCAGCAGAGCGTAGTACGTCGTCAGACAGAGATTCTTCCAGGTTTTCGTCCATGAGCGAGACTGCCAGAGCCGAAGGTGCCGCCGCCAGAGGCCCCAAAACGTCGAACGAGGGCGCAGTCGGGGGAGCGTGGTGAGCACCGGTGTTCGTCGCCTGAGAAGACGGCGCGCGTTCGCGTACGTCGTCGGCATTTGGAGAGATGAAGTCGTCGTCGGATGAGTTATCCCAGATAGACAAGGACTGCGCGCGACCAGGCCGAGGTTCATCTTCGCCAGAGAGCGCCTTAGGATCGGAGGAGACCATAGATCCGTCTTCCACAGAAGAGGACGGGCTGGCAGGTTCGGAGGCGGCAGAAGCCTCTGCGATACCTGAATCCTCGAGCGAGACACGCAGGGCGTCAGATCGACTGGCGGTCGGTGGTGGGGCATCCAGGTCGCAGCTGGGGTTGTCGACCCCGAGCTCTTTGCAAGGCTGATTGGACGGTGGACGAGCATTGCGTTGTGCACCTGTCAAGAGCAATCCTTCGTCTTCCGTGTGGAGCACTTCCTGGATGATGAGCCAGATGATGCAGACGGAGAGTACGAACAGGATGAGCGGGAAGAGCTGCGTGATGTCCATGCTCGGGATGTTCGACGACCCAGAAAGCATTTCGTGTAGAGATTCCCAGTCGCCCAGCCCGAGACTATCAAGGAGACCAGCCAAGACTTGCTCCTTTGCGGTACCGGCATCGTGGAGGTCGAGGCCGAACTCGGGGTGCGAGGGAACTTCGGCGAAGAACGGGCAGGTAGTGAGCTCGCCAGCGAGGCACGTAGGGAGCTTGTCCATCCATGGGGGATATGGCCAGGTGAAGGGGTGCTGCACTGTCGCCGACGGAGGAGGAGTCGCGACAGGGTCCCACTTTGTGCGGACGATGAGGTCGATGATGTTGAAGAGCTTCTTCACCGCGGCCGTCATCGACTGCAGGACCTGGATGAAGTAGTCAAAATCCATGTTGAGTAATATACGTCGAATGAAGGTGTCGCAAGATGCAGAAGGAGAAGTAAAGGAGCGAATGAGATGAGCGAGAGGATGGGGAGAACGAGAAAGCGCGTCCGCGCGTTGAACATCTATTTGCGCTTGTTTGTTCACTTTCTCACAGAGTTCGTCCTGGCTTCCAAACGGCCTACGGCGCAAGTCATCATTCAAGTAATTCGTCCCGATGATCCCGGCTGACCCTTCTATGTTCAACGTTCAACTATGATACAAACCCCGGGTTGAGAGAAAAATTAGCAAACATATAGTGCATAGTAGCGCCGTACTCGTCAATGAACATCCAATTGACAAGCCTCAGCCTTCAAAACGTCAAGTACGCAAAGCTCGACCTTGTACACGCCTGTTGTAGACACCGGGAGCACATTCTACGTTTTGCGTATTATAGTAGCCCATACACGAGATTTTTTCCGCCATCTGTCGCCTCTCGATCATAGTAGTCTCCACAACGCAACCACGGCACCCGATGGGAACAGGCCAGACACCGCCGCTGACGGGCGTAACGACCGAACTGTCCGCAGTATTCTTCAGGAGAACATAGTACGGCAAGACGCGATTGCTGAGCAGATTCCGCACCCGCCGCGGGGGATCTTTCCGTTTCTGATGTAGCTGTCTTCCACGGCGTCCCGCCGTCATATCGCCTCGTCTCTGGCCTGTCTCGCTCTAGAGTGAGGGAAGGCTCGCCTATCTGTGACTCATGATTGCCAGTGGGGACGTACTAGAACACCATAGACAGAACCAAGGAATAGACTCGAGGAGGCAGGCGGTGTCGAAGATGACGTCGAGAGCTGCCAGAACAGCATACATCTCGGTGCACGGCTTGTCGATTATGTCCGGTGAGATGGCGTGAAGCTGTAGTGATCTCACTGTAGGGACATCTGAGAGCGGATTGTGCTAGGGCTTTGGGCAGAAGCCGGTTCCGGGATGAGGGGTAAACCACTTCCCCGCGCCGCATCGGAAGAGTATGGCGTACCATTTGTAGAAAAAATAGACGCCATATTCGACTCTTTACTTACCGGGTTGAATACCAATTCAAAGCCATCGTAATCGTGTTACTTACTGGAATCGTGACTTCACGATTCCGGCCAGCTGCTTCATGTTCCGCGCGCCAGGTTCTCCTGGTCTGACACGCCGCTTAACGCATAACGGCACTGGCAGGCATTCCTCTTTGAGCAGCGCGACCCTCGCCTGCGCTGCGGGGAGCTCTCCGAAAGGCACGGACCCCGGCAGAGCGGCGCGGACGCCGTCGTCGACTCGGACATCTACGAGCGTGCACACGCGTTCGCGCAGGTCGGCGGAGGCATCCGATTATGGCCGCGTTTACAGGAGAGGATGCGCGTTCTCGGGCTTGCGGATGAGCTCCGCTCTCTGGTGTCGTGTTGTGCGCCCGTTCCGCGCTGTTATTGCCCACTCGCTGACGATTTACCCCGCGCAGATGTGCCCGCGCGCTACGCGAAGGCTGATGAGTAGGTGTGTGTACCAGCCGGGCAGACTCCATGTATGGTCTCGAGCCCGCTTCGTCCAGCCTGCACTCACCGTCAGGCAGCAGCGCTCCAGAGCGTCCGCCGCGCGGGCCTCCTCGCCGTGCGCTTGTGCCACATCCAGCTGCACCACTGCACACACTTGACATATGCATCGTCGGCTACAGTGTCGGTCCCTTGGGCGCCGTGACACTACACTACAAGAACGCACAACTGTGACGCGACCTCCTCGTCGGCGCGGGCGGGATTGAGTGCGCCGACGCGGACCAGTCGGTATGTCTACCGTGGGTTCAGCAGCTCCTAAGACGTCGCGAAGGCGGCGCCAGGCCATCTTACGCACGCATATCCATCTCCGTGGGTCTGTAGACTCTGTACTGATCTATGTGTGGACTACTGCCGCTCACAACATCCACTACATACAGTTCTTCGGCAGGGACAAGGTGCGTTCTTTCCCACTGCGTTCTCCTCCTTGTCCGACTCCTGATGATGTGCGCAAGATTTCATGTGCTACCCTATCACGCTTGGCACCATAATCAACTGCGCAGCACTTTCCTCGTCCCCCAAGCGTAGCGGTACAGTGCACACCGACCCGTGAGTCGATACCGTCCCGCAGGACGAGCTCCGACTCCGTGCATACTATGCTGGGCAAGTGCCGGATGCGCGCGCTCTCGTCCACGTTAGTCCCTCCCACGATATTTCTGGATGATGCTGACGATATTTGGCCGACAGCGCATCTCTGCGCCCTCGAAGTGGATGTTCAGCTCCATTGTCGGTCTCGCAACGTACGCGCACCGCCACTGCACCGCCGCGCGGTACTCATCGGCGACGCGGTGCGCCTTCCGCGTCTCCCCCATCCCGCACATGACCTCGCACCAAGCGTCCGGCGCCGCGCAGGGCATCAGGGATGCGCGCATACTCATCGCGCGTTTTGCCTCCCTGCATGCATCACGCGCCACCTTTCTACGCCTCCTTCACGCGTGTACGACACCGCAGGACGTCCTCCGCCGTTTGTTTGATCCAGGAGGCAGCTTACGTACTGTGTCCAGCGCTGACCTAGACATAGCATCTATAAATTAATGGTTGATTATCCGGGGCAACTTCTACAACAAGTTTGTGATAAAAGCCACGCCGAATCTAAGTATCGTAGCCTCCCGTTCAATTAGGTGTACTTAGGCGGTAAAGAGTGCACGGGGTCCTATCACTCAGAGTCACTTCGCAGTACCTCAACGCCAATGGACGCAGCACGTTATCACAGGCCATGTGTATACATTTGAATACTCACACTTTCAGAAGGATGTCACAACTCAATTAGCGAGCTCATGGACCTTGAAGGTGGGCAGAGGAGAAGCAGGCGGAACGAGGAAGCGTTACTCGCCGGAATGGTGAAGTCACGATTACGGTAAGTAGCACGAATACGATGGCCTTGAATAAGTATTCAATCCGGTAAGTATCGAGTTGAATACGGCGCCTAATCTTTCGACAAATGGTACGCCATAGAAGAGAACCTCGGAACAAAATCCTCGGCTTCCTGCGAGTTGGGTCGTCACCCCCGCTTCCAGACGAGCATACACGACGTTCTGACGCGCGCGGCTGTAAATGCGTCTGTGTCCGCTGTCAGGTGCATGGCATGCTCCGATTGTTGCGCTTGCAGAGATGCCAGGGCAGTGCCTCTGCGCAGATCGTCGTGATGATATCCTGATCGTCCAATAATGAGATTTTCGTAATCCTAGACATAAATTTGATTCTGTATCTATCTTGCCGTCGTAGGACACGGTGCTTGATGCTCATCGCTCCGTCACCGCCGTCTTCCCTCGCATACTTCAAAGCATTGCACATACCTGCAATACTTGGCTTGAGAACGATGTGTCGTTCTAGATACCCATAACCGCTACGGCATAGCCTCATTACCCACCGCTAACATATGTGTACTCGGCAAGTCGTATGCCTCCTTCCACAACAGCGAGAGTCATGGACGTAGGTCGGACACGGATTGACATGGCGGATGGTGCAAAGAGTGCGACGCCTGATAAATCATTCGCTGCGTCATGGAAACGGGATATCTGGTCCAGCGCGCCGCGCTCAAGGCACGCCGAAAAACGCCGCCGTTCCACCCCATCTTCGACATGTACCAATTGCCGGGACCGTATTGGCGGGCGAGATGCGGAATAGTTTCGAGGCAACGTGATGCGGGTCGCATCGCGCAATGCTTACCAGAGGCTGTGGAACATGGTAAGAGGCTGTCCTGGACAAAGTCACGGTCTGCCGATACGTGTCAGAAAATGCTAGAAGTGGGATCGTCGTTTTGACAGGTTACACATGGCCAAGATGCCGTGCTTGATGAATGCGCTCTGTTCCCAGATATATAACGGTCTTTTGTATCGCATAATTTCCCCTTCCCCGCCTCCTTGCTGCGTTGGCAAGGCCCGCCCCTTACCATCCGGATGTCCTCAGCGCGGAACAGTCACGGTATGAACGCCGCTGCTCGCAAGTCGCACATGTCGTGCCCAACGGTGAGTGTTAAACACTGTCTGTTATTTTCGAAGGCCAGCGGGCTCATGTAATCAGAACCCCTCCGACCGACCCGGTCTATCAGGATGGCAACAGATGTCAGAGATGGTACATGAAGTTGACTGCAAGAAGATAGACGACTATAGAGATGATATCGACACGCTGCTAGTATTCGTATGTATTTTCCTCCTTCTGAAAACTCAATTATAAACCCACGAAACAGGCCGGACTCTTCTCTGCTGTTCTCACAGCTCTCCTGGTCGAGTCCTACACGATGCTGATCCCCGATCCTAGCTACGAAACCTCATTTCTACTTCGCCAGCTCGTTACACAGAACTATACACTCGCCGCAGGCTATCTGAACTCCACATCCGCGCTGCCTAACATCCCTTCCTTCGAGGCTCCGTTGTGGGCCGTTCGCGTCAACGTGCTCTGGTTTGCTAGCCTCGTATGCAGCCTCGGGACCGCATCTGCCGCTATCCTGGTGAAACAGTGGTTGCGCGAATACCTTTTTATCGAATGGACCGCGCCCCAAGAAAGGCTACGCGCACAGCAGTACCGGAACGCGGCGCTCGCGGAGTGGAAGGTACTCGAGATTGCCGCTGCGCTCCCCTTGTTCTTGCAGGCCTCGGATGGCCTGTTCTTCGTCGGACTCTGTATCTTCACGGCTGCCATCGACGAGCACATTGGGCGTTCCACCCTGTCACTCGTGCTCGGATGGGCAATCTTTGTAGTGGCAACTACGCTTGGCCCCCTTATCTCTCCGCGTTGCCCGTACAAGGTTACGGTCCTGAAACCAATCCTTAAGACCTGCCGCCACATCAGACTCTCATCGCCCTATACTCACCTGTCACGCCTTTATGTTGGTCTTACCCGCCTTGCTCTACGACTCATACTGCCAGTGTGGAACTACATTTCCTATAACAACGAGCTCTTAAAGTTTCAAGGAGCCAATCGCCGAGCGACTGTTGGCATGAACCTCGTCAAAGTCCTGAAGATGATTTGGTTCGCCCTTAAGTACCTGGTCATTCCCCTCATATTTGCTGCCCTGGTCGCGCTTTTTATCCTGCTGATCCCAATCTTCATCATCGAGGCAATATGCGAGGTTATATGGGAAGCATATGCGACCGCTATATTATCTGCTATCTCCCGTATCGTCGCGGCGCTCCCTTGCGTGGCGGATGAAGAAGACGATGTAATCAAGGACACTATCGACAATGCTCAGCTGCTCCTCGCCATCGATAAGGCAATGGTCCACGACGGTTTCCTCTGGCCGATGTGGGACATCCTGCAATCTGCTGAGCTTACTCCTCACGCACTCGTGTCTCTCGCTTTGGAATTCTTCAAACACCGCGCCGGGACTTCTGCAAATATTCCAGACAGCTTACAGGATATTCACTGCCCCTTGGATCTGAGCCTGCTCTCTCAGGTCACATGGGATGTCATTACGGAGATAGTCGCGGAGAGCTTCCAGGTCCATGCGCTCGGCTGCGAGCCAGGATCCACCATTCTCTCCTTCGAGTAATCATGGGCACAGGCCGGGACGTTCATTCTCCTGTCCAGAACCCGATTCCCGTCCCCTTCCCTCCCTAGTTTCCTCGGCTCTTTATTCTCCGACCACGCGCGTCTCAGGCAAATTATGCGTAAATCTACCTTGGATGCGGCCCGCAAACCCTCTCTGACTTATCTGGATAACATAACGTCGGCCATCATACACAGTGCGAAGACCAGCCGAGGTGGACGGGTCAGGCCTTCGTGGCAAGAATTCGCCGAGCAAGCTTGTCATCTCCGTGAAGAGACTCGCCGGCTGTTGGTCGTGGCCATCCACGAAGATGTGACTTACTGGTTGGCTCGAGCCCACGGCCTCGATGATCAGAGCAAGACACGCACCTGCGAAATTGTCATGATACTCGTATCATTAACAGATGAAACTACTCATCCGGACACTCTCACAGCGATTGGCGAAACATTCGTCAGGGTCATGTGGACTCTTCACGACTGGTTCACGGCCGAGATTCTCGAATCCTTTGGCGGCACATCTCGATGCCGCATATCCTCGAAGCTTGCGCTCATTATCCCTACAGTCCACGACGAACAAGCGGATCGTCTATTTGAAGCTGTATTATGTTTCTACACGGTGATTATTACGAAGCTTCGTGGAAGCGAAAAGGCGACTCCTTTTCGGACACTATGGTGCGAGAAGGGCGGTGAAGGCTACCGTGATGCGATGTTCAAGGATCCCCGTGTCAAGGCTGCCCTCGTGGATACGTGGTCCTATCTGCAACTTTTCACCTCCGCAGGCGTCAACCTGACCACTGCTTCTGGCTGGCAGCTCTATGCGCAGGTTGCCATGAGCTTCATGCAACCATGCGCACCCTACAATGCATGGACAGGGGCCGACCTCGCATCCCCCTGGTCGCCCATTGCTCCCGTGCTCTGGACTATCTGGACTAACGTGGCCTTCAGTCGCGTGGTGCAGTACCATTTGATGTCTTGTTCGCACCACGTATTGCAGGGCCTCACCCTGCCCGATACCTGGTGCATCGACCGATTTCCTCGGGACCTCATCGAGGCGGTCTTCGCTATTATTCCTCAGCAGAGCCACGTCCAATCGACGCCCGCTATGGGGCGGATACGTGAATATCTCGCATCGCGCCGGGGCGGAGCTCCAGCTACCGACATGGCTAATTGTCACGGACATGCTGACGATTCCGGACACGCTGAGGACACCAAAAGCCTGGTACCTACGGAAGCCACTGCAGACACCGCAGAAGCGGTTCGAGCCGAAGTCCAAGCGCCGACGACAGTCGATAGGAAGGGCAAAGGTCGCGAAGGTGCACCGGCCATCGTTGGTCAAGCCAGCCCATCGCATCGCAGGGTGCGCTTCGCCCTTGACGCAAGCGATAATTCGAGACGCGAGGCAGACTCGGGACCTGGTGCCGACGAGGATGCTGATCGCCTCGAGGATGTGACAGCCTTTGCCGCCAACGACGGGCCAAAGGACGGACCGGGCATTGTCGCCGTGTTCTTCAACAATCGTAGTCCCAGCGATCGCGAATATCCTGGTTTGACGTCTGGAACCGCCTGCGTTGGGTCGAGGACTCCTTGCGCGCGTATAAAGGAAGCGAGCTCCGGCTACCACGGCCCTGACGGCGATTGCGATGCGACTGTATCCGACAAATCGACGGACCGTTGGGCTGAAGGTGCGTTCATCACGGACACGGCAGAAATGCAACGACCAAGCTAACCCCCGTGTTCTCGAAGGGAACCGTGGTGAGGCCGAGTATGGTAGCCGGAGAAGCACGGGTCCAAGGGCAAGCCAAAGCCAGCATGCGGCTGTCGCTGGATTTAGAGATATGGATCAGCATCAGTACGTCGAGGCCATCCAATACGTTCGCTGAATCACTCACCGTCGATAGCAGTTGTATCAGGGAGCTCGATACTGGCCATGGTGTCGATGAGAGAGACCAGCCGGAGGACGGTATCATAGCCAGAGATCCTAGCAGCGAGGTTCTCCGCCCTCTCCCACTTACTGGCATTGCGGACAGTCGTGATTCAGAGTCTCACGGTCGCGGTAGCGTCGACATCGTCGATGAGTTCTTCGGCAGAGACACATTCGCAGAGTTCTGAAACGCCCACGAGGTCGCAGGAAACGTAGCATTGTCTGATATGATGTACACTTGGTCTCGAATTGCCTTTTCATGAATCTGTGGGTCGCGGAGCGGCGATGAGAGCATGACACCAGGCGGACTAAAGACAATACCTAATTGTTGAGTGGGCATTTGTTCGCGCGCCCGCTAGACATACACCAGACGGCGCTCCGCCTCCTCCTTAGGATCTAGCTCACATCCACCCGGAACAGCCCCGCACCTCTCCACCTCGAACGCCAGACGTCCGTGCAACGCAGTGTCCTGGACGATCCGAAGGATAATGACCACGCGCTCGCGCGTCCGGCGCAAAATATACTCCGCGTCTTCGTCGAATTGCCCGCCAATAACGCCAACAAGGCGATGGCTTCTCCCTATGGGCCGCGGGAACCCCGCCGTGTCGGGTGGACCAATCTGCAGAGTAGTCCCCGCGGAGTGGTTCCGCTGGCTCGTGATCACATACGGTCCCGCGCAGACGACGTCCTGCCAGTACGCTCCCGGCTTCGTCGAGCCAAGGCGCACGCCGTCCGCGAGGTGCAGCGCTTCGCGATGATGATCCGTCTTGCGCGCGGCGTGCCCGTGCGCACGCTCGGAGCCGAAGTCGTCGAGAAACTCCTCCCACGTCGGCAAGAGGCGCCGCGACGCGGGGCGCGCCTCCATGTGACGCAGCGCGACCGCAGCACGCTGGTCGCCCGCAAGGTGCTTGAGCAGCACGGCCCACGCGCGCTCAGCGGGCAGCGCGGCGTCGTACAGCGGGCGCGTGGGGCACGCGAGGACATACGCGAGCGAGGACACGCTATCGAGCGCGCTCGTCGCGTGGCGCGCCGCGAGCACGCGCACGATAGATTCCAGCACGCCCTCGGCTGTGCCGCCCGGGTAGAAAGCGGTGCGGCTCGGCGAGCGGGGCACGATGCCGCGGGTGTGGTGTTTGTGGAAGAAGGACGTGGCGCGGGCGAGCGGCGAGCTGGTGATGCCGCCCGGCAGCCAGTCGTGCGTTGATTCCTGCACGGTCCAGACGCGCTGCAGCCAGTGGCGCGGCGAGTGGCGCGCCTCGCGGGACGGGTCGAAGGGCAGGCCGAGCCCGTTAAAGTACGTGACGCAAGGGACGTCTTTGACGGCGTAGATGTATCCGATGGTGGGGATGTCGAGCTTCCACTCGTCCTCGCGCTGCGGCTCGTCCGCTTTGTCTCCGACTTGGCGCAGACAGAGGACGTCGAGCCAGGCGTACTCTGCGCCGAGGTTCAGCAGCTCGACGCGAACATGGTCGAGAGTCGTGTCTTGCGGGATGGGCACGGGCCACGCGCCGCCGTTGATTGACGTCACGACGGACGTGCGCTCGTCTTCGTCGACCCAACTGTGCGACACGGTCCACAGGCGGTCAGGGAAGTCGCGCTTCGCCGCAGCCGGGAGGACATGGTATGGAAGGACGCGGTTGCTGTGGAGATCCCATACCCTGCGCGGCGGGATCTCTGCGTCTCGGAGGTAGTGGCCTTTCACAGCCTGCTGACGCATCACCTCGTTGTCTTCCTGTTGACGAGTGAGAGTGTCGGGTAACGAATCTAGGTCGCATGTCCAGTAGGGGCGCATGACGCCGTAGACAGAACCTAGGTCAGGTAGGGTGTGGAGAAAATGCTTCAGGCAGCGGCGAAGGGGCTGTTCCATAGCGTAATCGGTGCCAAAAATGTCGTTGAGCTCGGAGAGCAGCCGAGTCGCTCCCATGTCGGCGCACGGCCTGTCTGCAAGGTCTGGTGGTATGGCGCTGGGACTGTGATGGGCCCACTGTAAGGGCACCGGCGAGCGGGAGGAGTTGCGCTTCCGCCTGGTGTCATGACCCGGGATGAGATCAAAGCATTTGCCGGTGCCGCGCCGAAATACGACGTCCTCGCACTTCCCGTGCTCTGCGAGCTGGATGATTGCCCACGCTTTCAGTCGGGCGCACACAGGACCGGTGTCGTCGCGAATGTCTGTGCGCGCATCTTTGGACCCGTCGAAGATGTCCCCGCCGAGAGGCCACGGCGGCTCCTCCGCACGAATTGTGATGTCCTTCTTGCCTGTCGACAACGATATCGACATCATATTCTGTGAAAACACTATGAGAACATCTTACATCCTGACGCGGAGCATTTCACTCACCGCGTCGTCTCTCTCGCTTTCGCTGTCCTCACTATCCCTAGAGGCGTGGACAAGATCTGATAAAGGTTTCCGGTTTTTGTTAGCGAGAATCGTCAAAAGGACTCGATGCCTGATGCGTACCACCGTCGCATGTGTAGTCCGTAAGCCGGATACAGCCCTCCACCACCTTGAGAGTTACTGAGGTGATATGGTCCGGTATGGTGGTAGGAAAGAAAAGTGCGAGCCCGCCGCCATGAGGCGAGAACTGTTTTGTCGTGCCTGAGGCGTGTCCGGCCCAGCGTGCCGCGCGCAAGCGAACGCGACAGGCGCCCAGACACACCGCTTTACCACCTGACGGCAGCCGCGTCCACGATTATGTCTGTAAGCATAGAATTGCATCTTCAGTACGATGAACTGGCCACACTTCTTCAGCACGGCAGCTTGGCTGCTGCATAGCCTTAGACCTCTGGCGGCAGCGCGACCTGGGACACCTTCCGAGCGGCCGCGAGAGATAATGTCAGAAAGCTAGAATGGTGCAGATGCACTTCGAGCCCGCGATACGCACCTCGTCCTTGCGTGCGAGATCTGTGAGTGGATCGGTGGGAAAAATTGGTTGGGGCTGGCTGCGTTTACTGGCAAATGGAGTCGCCGACACATTCCACCAAGACGTGAGGAACATAGAAGAAGTATATCATCAGTCCCAGCACGAGCCAGCGCAGCGGAGGCGCCATCTTCACGATCCTAGGGAGTAGGGAATTGAGTAAGCTGCGACCAGAAACGCCATCGGTCAAGTGGGGTTACAGCCGACGTCGGGGACAGCTGACGCCCTGCAGCTTGAGTGTTCTCATACCAGATCCACTACCCATCAGGAAAGGGTGTTTGGCGAGCCAGCCTGTAAGACACCCCGTCGGCCTGCGGGTACCCCACCTGCGGCTCCCGGAGATCTGTGAGAACTGGCCCGCAGGGCTTGAGTGTCGGGCAGTACGAACGTTGAACAACTCCTCAGCTCACCGAAGATCGAAGCATGGAGTCTGCCTGTCCTTCTATGGGCCGAGAACTTGAGAGCGAGCTGCGCCGTCAAGTGGAGATCTTCAGTACGTCCAATCATGCGAGGCTAACGATACCTTTGTAGATGGTGTGGGTTAAAGCGTAGGAGAGGATGAACGAGGGATTTGCTGACAGCCAGGCATGCAGACGACCGCGCTGGTACCGTCACGATACCCGTACACGATGAACGGCACGTCCGTGAAGCAGAGCGCGAGCCCGTACTACCAGGTACGTCACCTCAATCAGCACGATGTCTGCGAACTAGTCAGCCAGAGCACACAGAGGACAAGCTAAGCGGTGTTAAAACCATACCAGGCACTCGTCCCTGAGCAGGCCGTCAGGCATGCCAGAGCACATACGCAAACGAATGGATATAGTCTCTGCAGACGCCACAGACAAAGCAACGGATAAATAGATAGAGTGCGCGCCGACGCGACACGACCAGTAAGACAAACAGCGCTTGTGGTGTAACAGAAGGAGCACAGACAGAGATGGGCGACTAGGAGATATAATCATAAGTCCGCAGGCGGTCGTGGCACACTCGTGAGGACAAGGAACGTAGCATGGTCGTCATCGGTCAGCGGCACGCGCGCGGCGCACGTCGGTGCGCGGCATTTCGCACGGCGGCGGCTCACAGCAGGCGCACGAAGTTGCTCGGGAAGACGTGCCTTCCGGGCTGCTTGCGCGCCTCGTCGAGCAGCTCGCCGCTCCACCAGCCGTCCTCGGGCGTCGCGGTGACGGCGATCACGTCCCCGGACTGGAAGTCGAACTCCTCGTCGATGACCGCCTGGTAGTCGTACAGCGCCGTCACTGCGCGGCGTCAGCACCACTTCACGACATACGAAAGAACGCGCGGACGCACCGTAGAACAGGATCGGCCGCCCGTCGTCCGTGTACGCGCCCGTCGGCGACGGCTGCTGGTGTGCCGCCTGCGGCGGCGGCTGCGGCGACGGCGCGCGCATGGGGCTCGGGTCGCGGTACTGCTGCGCGTACTGTTGCGCGCCGCCGTTCCCGTACGGCGGCTGGCCGTAGCTGACGGACTGCGTGCGCGCGGGCCCGTTGACACCACGGCCGTAGTCGGGCTGAGCAGGCGGCTGCACGGGCTGCTGCACGGGCTGGCCGTAGCCCGCGTACTGCTGGCCGTACTGCTGCTGCTGCGGGGGCGGGGCGATCTGCTGTTGGGGCGGCGGCGGCGCGTGCGCGCCGTACGCGGGGCCCTGGCCGTACACGGGCGCCTGCGCGGGCGGCGGCGCGCCGTACGGGTTCGGCGCGCCGGGCGGGGCGGGGTAGCTCGTCTGGCGCACGGGCTGCTGCTGTTGTTGCTGCTGCTGCTGCTGCTGCTGCATGGCGCGGCCGTACTGCGCCTGCTGCTGCGCGGGCGTCGCGGCGGGCGTCGGCTGCTGCTGGTAGCGGTAGCGCTCCGCGAGCTCGTCCGCGACGACGCGGCCCGAGGGGTCGAGCGCGATGCCGACGGGGTTCGGCGAGACCGCGCGCGGCTGCTGCTGCTGGGCCTGCTGCTGGGCCGGGTGCGACTGCTGGGTTGGGTGCGGCGGCTGGGCCTGCGAGATCGAGCTCTGGCGCGAGTTGTGTCCGGGGCCGGCGAGCGCGCCGTTCGCCTGCGCGAAGGGCGTCGCGACGCCGCCGGGCGCACCAAGCGGCGTGCGCACGCTGTTGCGCCGCGGGTTCGCGAGGGCCTGCGGGGGGAGCTGGGCGGGCGCGACGGCGGGGCTGACGCCGCGCTGCTGGGCTTGCTGCTGGGCTTGTTGTTGCATCGGGCTCGCAGCGCGGGACGGCGGGCGGAAGGGCTGAGGGCTCGGCGAGCGGCCCTGGGCGCCGACGCCGGCCATGCTGTCGGTGGCGCCGTGCCGTGCCTGCGTCGGCTGGGTGGGCGCGGGCTGGATGGCGCTGCTGATGCTGCCCGCGCGGCTGCCGGGCCTGCTGACGGACTTGCGCTCGCCGGGGAAGGACTGGCCGTAGTCCGCGAGCACGTTCTGCACGGTGGAGTCGGGCAGCGATGACTGCGGGGCCATCGCGAGGACGGCGGTCGGCGGGTTCGGGGAGGCGGGGCGCGAGGCAGTCGGCGGCGGCCCACCTACAACGTACTCAGCGGATAAACGATAATCGCGTTTGTTCGGGGGCCCACCACCGCGGCCGCCGGGGGGCGGCGAAAGCTGTGACGACGCGCTGTCCTTGGCCTGGTGCGTCGGGCGTGCCTGGGCCTGGGGCGCGTTCTGCGGGGTGCTCTGCGTGCTCCTGCGGATGCTGCCCGCGCGGAGCGCCTCCATCTGGCGTGCGAGCGGATCGTCGTCCTGGCCAACGCGCCCGGGGACGCCGTTCAGCGCCGAGCCCGCGCGCTGCTCCTGCGGGTTGTTCTGGAGGTCCACGGGGTACGCGCGGTCGCCGACCTTGAGCATCGTCTGCTCGTTCGCCGCGATCGGGTCCGCATTTGGGTCGGCGGGAGAGCCGCGGGCGATGCCCCTGCCGTTGGGCGCAGCGGGGCCGGCACTGGGGGCTGTGCTGGGGACGGGATTGCGGGAGCTGGCTCGACTGGTGGGACGCGACGGGCCTTGTGTAGCGGGCTCTGACCTGCCGCCTCCTGCCCCGATACCTGCTGTGTTGTCCTTCGGTTCCAGATCTTCGTCGGCAGGGGCCTGAGGGGGCGGGAAGAAGTCACGCGGACGGTCGGTGACGCGCTGGAAGTTTGCAGGGCGGCTGCTTGGGCGTTGTGCAGATGCGGTAATCGTCTCGGGCTTGGCGTAGTTGATGAACGGGGGAGGGTTGGGGATGTTGTTGCCAGTGCCGTAGTTGTAGACAAAGGTTTCCATGTCCTTTTCGGGCTCAAACTGCTCCAGCGAAAGACGCACTCGTTCGCATGACTGCGTAGACACCTTCAGCGCACCGCCAAGATCCACAAAGCGTAAGTGGACGCACCTCGTCATCTGAGACACAGAGGGTCGACACCAAGTTTGCGTATGCCCACATGTTATCCTTCATGTACTCGAGCCGCTCCTCCTCTAGATCCTGACAGCGATCACAGAACTCTTTCCAGTCCTGCTCCCACTTCGCGGTGGTGTCCTGGAGGATACGCGTGAACTTCTGAAAGTCCTGCTCGTTCGCACCAACGGTCTGGTATGCGCGCTCCAGCTTCGCCTGGATCTTCTCGAGCTCCTTGCCCTGCATGATGGTCGACTGGGCGGTGTATGAGTTGATACGTACACAATCCTGCTCGTACTTTTCGCGGGCGCGGGCGACGTTGGACTCCTGCTGCTGCTTGACCTTCCACTCGCGCTCGATCGCGGCCTGGTACGTCTTCTTGTGGTGCATCTGGCGGTTGAGGAGCGCGTTTGTCGGCGCCTCGAGGTCGTTCTTGACCTGCTGCGCAACGCTCATGTGGAAGCTCGCCTGCTTCTCGGTCTCGAGGCGCAGCGTCTCGAGCGAGTTCCGGAGCTCGCTGCGGGCGCTCAGCACGGGCGCACACAGCGGGGGCGGGGCACGCACCCGATCTCGTCGCGGCCGAGCGTCGCCTTCGCGAGCGAGGCGAGCCGCTTGGCGTACTGCTCCTCGATCATCGCCCTGCGGGGGGTCGGCGGCGGCGCGCGCGCACAGGCGGGGGCACGCACCTCTCCTTCCAGAAGTTGCGGAGCTCCTCCATCGCGCGGATCGCGCCGCGCATGCGCGCGAAGAGCACGTCCACGCCGGCGTCGCCGGCGCCCCAGAACGCATTGCAGAAGTCGAGCGAGCGGTCGGCGAAGTCGGGCGTGTGGCTGCGCTGGAAGCGCGAGAGCGAGGTCGTCGACGCCTGGCGGCGCGCGGACATCGCGGGGGGTTTTGGCGGGGGCGGGGGTGGGTGTGTGCGGGCGGGGCGACGGTGCTGGTGGCCGTCTGAGGCGTTGCCCAAGTTGAACGCGTGTGATTGGGACGATGCTGTGCGGTAGCCACGCCCGGCGTCGTTTCAGATCAGAGAGGCGGTCTCCGCGTTGGCGCAGCGTCCGTGCTGCCGCAGATGTGCTGGGGGATGTCGTGCAGGACGGATGGCGAGGCGAGGATGGGCACAAGCAAAGCAATCAACTCCAGAAGCAGCCAGCCCAGCACGCAGCCGAAAGCCAGACTCGTATCAGCCGTTGGCGCCGTCCTCGTTCAGGCGGCGCCCGAATACTCCCGCGAGAGGCAAAGCGGCGCTTGAAGGAGTCGCACTGCGCTGGACGTTGCCCATGCCACAGGTCTGCAGCGCCGCGAGCCTTCCGTATCTCGAGGGCTGTGTTCAGGTACGTCACCCGAGCAGGATTCGGCGAGTGAGCTGCCCCAAGGGGCAATATCGTCGAGGTGGCGCAGGCAAACGCGCTAACCGAGATGCGGCCTTTCCGACATCGCAGTGGCTCCTAGGGTCAGGGCAGTAATGTTGGAATGTCGCTTTCCGTGAAAACTCTCAAGGTCTGTTACGCCACGACGCCACTTGACTGCTGGCAGGAAACTTGACAGCAGCTTGCTACCACTCAGGCAAGCAGAGTCGGAAGAGCGAAATGCCTGATCGCGGTATCAATAAGGCAACACTGTTTGAGTGCTGCGGCTGAGGTAACCAGCTGGGTTACTCCCTATGATTATGCTGTGGCTGAGGGCGTAGCTCATCGTAGTCGCTTCTTGTCGAGCTCGACTGGGACCCAAGTAAGTATTGCGAGTTCGAATAAACGCAGGTCAAAGCGTGTCCTGCGCTTTACACCGAGAATATCAGCCACTGGTCAAAACACTCTGACACCAGCAGCTCGCAGCGTACATATTGAGTATCTGTAGCAACTCTAATCCACGAAAGACCTAGCGTAAGACCGGCGTCACCAGTAAATACATGAAAAAACCGGGTCTCAGCAAGAAGTTATGCAGCACGACCCTTCCCTCCACCCCACCCACGAAAATCACACCTCCACACCCCATCCCACCGCCCTCGAGCTCGCAAGGCTCCCTCAGCCCAGCGCACCGCCCGCCCACGCCCCGCCCGCCCGCGTCGGGCCCAGGGCGCCATCATCGCGCGCCGACGCCACAAAGCAGCGGGAGTGCACGTGGCTGACGTCAGTGCCGTCACCGCCCAACGGGGCATCTGCACCGCCGCGGCCTCGCTGCGCACACGAACCTCCCCCACTTCGCCACCCCGTCGCGAATTTCGCTCGAAGGCCCCGTCGGAGGCCTCGGTGCGCGGGGCGAGGTTGGGTTGGGCGGGGCGGAGAGGGAGGGGAGGGGAGGGGGTTCCTGAAGCTTCTCCCGCGCCGCCAGATCGCGCGCGGGCTATAGATAGCACCCGCCGCTCGGTCATGCGCCTGCGCTGCGAGTATAACTTGCGGGGGCCTTGTGCCTCGCTTTCGCCTGCACCTACACCTACGCTTGCATCGACTGTACAGACATTCTACGCTTCTTGATTTTTGGATACCCGTCTCGTCTTCGCTACGTTCTACGACTCTCTGACCTGCGACTACACACTGCACGGTCGCACTGCGCTCAACACACCCCAGTCTAAGCCCTCTAACCCCCTCGTCTCCTCCTCACTCTCCACACCCATCCGCCCACCACCCAGACCCACCCATGCTCTCCAACGCACCCAGCACAAGCACCGTCCCAAGCCTCAAAGACTCTGCCCTTGATACGCACGCACAGCACGCACACGAGCTCTTCACACAAAGCGCAAGCCTCAACTCGGGGGCCGCAAGCCTCGGCTCGGGCGACGCACAGGACGCGCGCGAGGCGGGGGCGGGGGCGGGCTACGAGTGCGCGCGCGGCGACGTCGTCTCCGAGTGGCGCGAGGGCAAGGACAAAGTCGTCGAGATCCAGCGCGCGCCGGGCGAGGACGTGCGTGCCCTCCCTCCTCCTCCTTGTTCCTTTCTAACGTCTTCTGTCTTTCTCCTTCTACCTTCTGTCTCTCATCGCCCCGCTCACACCACCCCGCTCTCACTTTGCTCTCCTATGCTCTCACGCCGCTCTCACCCCCTCGCTCTCGTCATGCGGTTGTGACGGCGCAGGTCGAAGTGCTCGTGATCAAAAACGCCTTCGGCGGCGCAAAGGCGCGGCGCACGCGGAGCCCGCCGGGCGCGGCGGCGTTCGTGGGGCGCTGCCGCCAGGCGGTGCTGCACGCGGAGCAGGCCGTGCGCGGGAGCGTGCATGCGCGGCCGCGCGACGCTGGGCGGGCCTGCGACGCGAAGCCCTTCGAGCCCAAGCGTGCGGAAGGGGGCGGCGAGCAGGAGCCCGCGCGATAGCGTTGGCGCGCGGGAGGTGGTGCGACTGCGGCGTTGGAGTTTGGCGGATGGAAATTGGATGATACCCCGGGCACGTTGTACTTACGGCAGAACACGCATGGTTTCTCAGTTCTGGATGCGGGACGCACGCGTGCCGCGCAGACCCTGGCTGGCGGCGCTGCACACACGTTCGGGCGGCGTGAGGCATTATGCTACATTTCCGGGGGACATTTGGGAGTACAGAGGGTGGTATACAGGCGTGGCGGTCGTAAGAGGTATCTGCGTGGGGTAGAGTGGAAGACAGGAGACTTGATGGAAAGACGGAACAGCAGAAAAGATGGGAGGCGTGGGCTGGGGCATGAGGCAAACGGGATGAGGACAGCGGCGTCCCAGGCCATGCGGCGCATCTGCACAGAGTTCAGTGCCTGCATGGCGCAGCAGGGCCTGGCACGCACCATCGATCGCGCCTCGCCACTGCTCATCGTCCGACGTTCACCGCCCCGCGAGCGAGTCCGAGAGCCTGTCGGGCCCGAGGGTCAGCCGGAGCGCGCGCAGAGCGTAAGATGGGAAAACGTGGAATGGGAAAGCGTAGAACGAGAAGTCGCAGCACGCGAAGGAGAAAGATGACAAGTGGAAAGATGGCAAGAGCAAGGAACGGACACGCACGCAGAGAAAATGCCGGGCGCGCCGACCGCGAGGCCGACGCCGGACGCGAGCGCGACGGTCACGGCGGTGCCGACGAGCGCGGCGGGCCACGCGCTCTTCGCGGGCGGCGGCGGCGAGGGCTCGGGCGTGAAGGACGGGTGGACGTAGATCTCGTCGAACGCGCGCATCGCTCTTCGCGGCGTGTGGGTGTGCGGGGTGTGGGGCTGGCGCAGGACTGGGCTGTCTGGTGCGGGGTGGCGAGGGGTTATAAGGCTGGGTGGTGTAAGGCTGAGGGTTGTGAGGCTGAGGGTTATGAGGATGTGGGCCGATGCCAGCGGAATGGAAGCGCACCGGGATGGCCAAGGGTCCGGCGATACGAAGCAGGGGCAGAGAAGGCGGGGCGCGGCCTGCCGAGCGTGGGTGCGCGCGGGCTCGGGTCCGCTGGCTGCGTGCGGCTGACTAGGGTCCTACGTCCAAACCCAAACGCTGTCCGCAGACGATGGGGAGGGCGCCCTGGGGAGACTGCGCGGGGGACGGCTGGGCCTGGGGCGGGGAAGCTCAAGGTTGGCGAGGCACGGCGGAGAGGCTGGGCCTATATATGCTGCCCCTGGGGCCCGCACATGCGCCGCGCGATGCTGGGGTGTTTGTTGGCCGGGGGCCCGTCCGAGACTAAGGGTGATCGTGCTGGGCAGCTGGTCCAATGCCCGATGGTGGTCAATGGAGATCGGAGAATTGGGGAGGCATGTGATTCTGCGTAGGGTTTGATGCGCTTGATGGCGGGATGCTGCCTTTTCAGAGGGCGCGCGCCAAGGCCTGCGTTGGTTTCCGCGCGCCGTCATCCGCGCTGCGACGACAGCAGTTTGGCCGCTGCACGCAACGTCGAGCTCATGCCAAAGCCCTCACCTCCCGCTGTCAGATGTTCGAAGCTCGAGAGGCGAGCGGCAGTGTAGCGAAGTTGGCTCGGTCTCCTGAGCAGCTTTCAGGGTATATGCTGCGAATGAGCACGCTCGATACCTTATCGCAATTCGCTAAGGCTTCTGCTCTTTCAGACTGCAGTGGTACGTCGTCGTCGCTGACACTGCTCTGAGGTGGTCTCAAATCCACTTTATAGTCTCATGCTTCGCGAACATGCACGGATAGCAGGCCCCACATCGTCAGTTCCCTTCTATTTCTCTGCTTGAGGTCTGACGCTCTCCGTCATCTTCGCGTCCTCGCAACTAGCGCAAGCGACTCCGACATTTGCGGCCTGCCCCTCCACCATTTCCTCCCCACAGACCCGCTCCCATGTCCCGTATGGAAGCGCGATGCGGCTCCTCGCGACCCAGACGTCCTTTCACTCCACTTTCCCTCATAGCCTCCTGCGCTTGCTCCACGCGCGGTGTAGATCGCGATGCCGCTGGCAGTCCTGCGCCAGTCAACGTGCACGCCGCTCGCGTACGTCCCCGCGTGCTCCACGCCCGCTGCACGACGGCGCGCACGTGGGCCGTGCTGCTCAAGCACCTCCCCGGCGACCAGCGCGCAGCGCCTTACCGACATGAAACGGGCCCTCCGAGATGTCGCCGCGCCCACGAGGGCAGCGCGGGCCAGGCGCCGCACCTCGGCGACGGCGTGCGCCTCGAGTCGACGAAGCCCAGGGAGCACTGGCAGGATGTTACCCGTACGGGGCCGCACGTCGGCCGCGGCCAGAGGGCGCATCCCGCTCGGACCATCTTGACGATCGGCCCGCTGGACACGTCGAGGGTTTCGAGGCCCAGCGGACGGAGTCGTTGCCTCGTCAGTGTCGGCAGCGCCGTCGGCCGGCCGTAGTATCTTGTGCGGCGGGCGCGCCAGCGGGTGGACATCTTTCAGGCTGATAGATCTCAAGGCTAGCAATGTGCACCAACTGGTATACGTCTGACTATGCGCGCGCATGCGGTGAGGTGGGATTCAGTCAGGTCTGCATCATACCCAGTCGTTATCTCTGACGCACGACCAACAGACTCTCAGCAGGCATCAACGGCGCGCGCACAGATATTCACGACGGCACCGGTCCCGTGTACGCCCGGCTGAAAGCGTGGGCAGCCATCCAGCTCTCGGAGCACGCGCAGTGCGAGTACGTCGTATCTCTGCGCGGCACCGGCACATGCTCCGCCCTCGCCCCAGCGCATCACGCCCGGCGGACGCGCAGTCCCTCCCGCGCGCCGGTGCCCCTACAGCGGGCCCATCACAACCCGGCACCATACCACCCACCAACGCAGATAAACCGTGCGCCGACATGGGCGCAAGCCGGCTGCTCGCCGGGCTCGACGACGTCTTTGGCACCGACTGCGCGAGGGAGCACCCCCGAGCCGCTGTGTGAAGCGTTTCCTCCGCGCTTTGCACGACCTCGGTTCCGTCTGCGGCGGGCTCCACTCCTGCTGGACGTCCGGCTTGGCCTCGTTGCCCGACACCCTGGCGGTCAGCGGACAGACGACGAGGCGATGCGTCAAGAGGCGGTGAACGGCCGCTCGGGTGTGGGACCTCTGCAGCAACCGCGTCCTTCCGCACCACGTCCTGCCTGTGGACCGTGTCACACAGCTCGGTCGACGAAGACGCGCGCACCTTGGTCGTCATCGCGAGCAACGGCGGCGCACGGCTCGCCCCCATCCCGCAAGACGCGGCTCTCGCCCATGCCCGCGCCGAGCTGCTGCACCTCGGCGCAGAGTCTGCCTCGACGTCCTCTGTCTTCGCGAAGCCGAGGGGAAGCCAGACCAGCCGCAGCGCGAGGCCGAGTCGCGACGCGGTATCCCGACAATCGATCACGGTCGTGCCGTTCGCGCCGTCCCCAGCGTTACCTCCTTCAACGGACTCTGCCTCCCCTTCGACCCGACCCGAGCGGCACGCCACTCGCCGCACCACTGACTGCGGCGCGTCTGGACCGTGCGGGAGTCAACAGACGACTGGATGCCCGGTGTGAGACGCCGTACATGGCCTCCAGGTGCAGTGTCTGGTAACACCAGCATGGTATTCTGCGTGCGGACATGCTTGGCACAGCCTTGGAATGCGGGCTGCACAACTGCGCCTGGGACCTTCAAGCCTCGGTGTGTGTTACTCAGAGATGTCGTGGGCACTCTGAGGGGACAAGAACATGGCGACACGGCGCGCGTCTGCAGCCTATCGGGCGCCGCAGCATGTCCGATCCATCCAATTCATCCTGGCGCCTCCTATACCGCCCGTAGGCCTTTGCACGAGCTGAACAAGAACATCCAAGTTGCGTTGGTATGGAACGAGATGCGCCAGGATGCGCCATACGGTACGTCTCACAGTCTTTGAAGGACAACAATGGCTGACACCTCCGGTGATAGGGCGTCATCAGCGGAGGCGCGCGTGAGAACAACGCTATGTCGAAAACAATGTGGGTCCAATGTACGTCAATTGTGTAGTCAAGGATAGTATCCCCGAGGCATCCCGCTCATAACGCGTACTTATACATGTCAGAGTCGCGTGTTGGGCCAGACACCGGGCTAGCAGCTCGCACGCCGCAACAAATCTCTCGACTCATCCCCCTCGCTCTCACACATGTCCACTGCGCGTAGAGACGAAATACCTATCGCCTCTTTAACTCTGGAAGTGACGGAGGATGGCATCAAACTTACCGGTCTCGCGTTCGAAGGTTCCGCACACGCGGGCACCGTCCCCGCGACCAGTGCCGCGGAGCGCATCGGGGACAAGAATATTCGGGCGGTGAGTATAGCCAGCATATCGCATGGCGCTGAGCTGATTATCGTACGCTTCTTGCAGGGCACCGCAATATTCCTGCTTGGAGGGCGGAAGAACGTCTGGCTCCGCGCTGACCGGCCGCCTTGGCCTACCACCGGATGGCACGTCTATCTCAGCCAGAATGTTCGGAAGAAACATTCCTCCCACGAGACCCCTCCGCTCGTGTCTGTGGCTTTCGACGCTCGTCTGAAAGCATGGGCGATGATGCAGCTCGCGAGGTGCGGGGTTGCGGAAGATACTCTGTTCCGTCGCGGCAGGGGCAACCGCTTCTCCCTCGTCCCCGGACCGCCTCCTGGACAGTCCCGCAAAACCTCTACCTCCCTAGTTCCCTTCCAACTCGTCCACCACAGCGCTTTCGCGATAACTCCAGAGCTTGCGAACAGGCGATGTAACAACATGAACGAAGCCGCGCTGCTTACCGCGCTGAACGACATTTTCGGCACTCGCCGCCCAATGGAACCCTCTCTGTCCCGCTGCATGAAGTATCTCCTCCGCGCATTCCCTGACCTGGGATCCGTCTACGGAGTCGTACGCCCGTACTGGACATCCGACCTTGGCGTGCTACCTGATGCCCTGGCACGTCGGCAGGCCAACGACATGGCGATGCGAAAGGACGTTGTAGCAGACGGCTATCTCAAGGACGCGAATATCCCTCCCCGCAGAGTGTGGGACCTCTATAGCAACCGCGTCCTCCCCTACCACGTTCTACCGCCGCCTGCGAAAGGCAACTTCCCCGACCGCCTCTGGCCGGTCTCGCACAGCTGGCAGGACGCCGACAAGCGCACGCTCGTCAGCACGCCCATCAACGGCGGCGCGTGGCCCGTTCCCATCCCGCGCACCACGACGCTCGAGAACGTCCGCGTCGAGCTGCTGAACCTCGGCGCAGAGTACGTCTGGCTCGACGTGCTGTGTCTCCGCCAGGTCGGGAAGGACAAGGACGAGCCGCAGCGGAGGGACGAGTGGAAGCTCGACATCCCGACCATCGGCTACATCTACGCCATCCCGGACGTCCCGTGCATCACGTACTTCAACGGGCTCGGCCTGCCGTTCGACCCGTCGCGCGAGGCGCGCCGCTCGCCGTGCCACTGGCTGCAGCGCGTCTGGACGATCCAGGAGTCGACGCCCGAGTGGCTGCACGCCGGCATGACCGCGGCGGACTCTGCAGACGCGGCCGGCTTCTTCCACGAACAGCACGTCCGCGCCATCGCGCCCCGCTTCAAGGGCAACGAAAGCGGCGACCGCGACTGGCTCCGCAGCATCGCGCGCATGCTCGTCGAACGCCACGCCACCACGGAGCTCGACAAGGTCTCGTCCTTCCCGTACCTCCTCGGGTGCAAGACGCGCCCCGTGTACGACGCGGCGGTCCCCCCGGCGCTTGCGTGGGCCGGCCTCCTCAAACACCTTCCCCCGCGCCAGCGCGCCCAGATCTCGCTCTCCCACATCGAGCGCCGCCCCGCGGCGCGCACCATACTCCCGACATGGCGGGAGTTCCTCGAGGATTTCTCTGCGCCCGCTGAGCCAGAGGATTTGACGCACTGGCGGCGCGGTTGGCCCAGCTTGGAGCTCGCCCCGTGGTCGCGGCTCGGCGCTGCCGAGCCCGGGCAGTATTTGGATCGCAGCCTCTACGCGGGCCCGTTCGTCATCACCAGGCAGACACCACATTCCGACGGCGCCACTATCCGAGTGGCTCGCTCAAGCAACGGAAGCCGCGGTGCCCGCGCGGGCGAAGAGCATCGGCTCGCTGGCGTCCTCGGTGGGCCTTTCGAAGAGGGCGCCCAGTGCTTCCTTCGGCGGATACGAAGGAACATACTGGTGGTGCTTCAGATCGTGGGTCGACGCACAGTGGACGCGAAGCCGGCGTTTGTAGTGAAGAGGTGCGGAGTCGCGTACATGCACGATGCTGCTCTGCAGGTTCGCGAGTGGGACCCAATTTTTGCGGATGAGACAAACATTTGCGTGGTGTATGTCCCGGACGGGAAGCCCACTACCAGGGTCTAGCTGTAATGGCCTTCCTAGCAGCTCGATTATGCGTACTCTCACAGTTTACAGAAGCATGTGAACAAATGAGCCTACGGAGTCCTCGCCAGTGGCGGGAATACCCAAAGATAAATAAATAGATCATGTGCAGATGCAGTACTTCCAGGCAAACAAACAGGGCATCTTGGTACCGGGACGTGGCGAACACGTCCGCACGTCGGCGCAATACACTCGTGAGGTATCATACTCACGAACCACATGATCTCCGTCGTCAGTCATCACAGCCCTTGCGAAGCGGGAAAAACTACGGAGGCAACATGCGCACGTAGTTGCTCGGGAAGATGTGTCGCCCGGGCTGCTTGCGCGCCTCGTCGAGCAGCTCGCCGCTCCACCAGCCGTCCTCAGGCGTCGCGGTCACGGCGATCACGTCGCCGGACTGGAAGTCGAACTCCTCGTCGATGACGGCGCGGTAGTCGTACAGCGCGGTCACTGCGCGCCATCAGCTTCTCGCTTCATCCTTGAGGAGGAGGACGAGGGCGTACCGTAGAATAGAATCCGCCGTCCGCCGTCCGCCCATGCGCCAGTCGGCGGCAGCCCCTGGGGAGCAGCCTGCGGCGGCGGCGCGCCCATCGAACCCAGGGCGCGGTACGCCTCCGGCTCGCATTGCTGCACGACGCGGCTCTCGCACAGCGGCTGACCGTTGCTGGATGAATGCGAGCGCGCCGTGGATTTGTCGTCGGAGGGAACATCGGTCAGGTGGGCAGGCTGCTGCTCGAGCTGCTCACTGTGGACCGCGTACTGTTGCCCGTATTGCTTCTGGATCACGATCTGCTGAGGCTGCTGGCGCAGCAACGGGACGCGCGAGGGGTCTTCGCCGTAGAGAGGAAGGATCGATCGCAAGGTAAGGCGAGTAGGACAGGACGGAGGACGCGAAAGGCGCACGTATAGCAATGACAGGACGCGGCGGCTCGTCTCGAGGATGGGTTTCAAGGATGTTACTTTGTAGGGATATAGCGGGAAGAGAAGGAGGCCGATATCGGTCGCCACGACAAAAATCGCCAGGGTCCAGGAAACGACGAGCATAGTAGTCGTGCGCACGCTATGCTCGTCGATCGCAGCCGTAAAGAGGCCGAGGCCGAGGATGAACAGGCCATGGGAAGCCTGCAAAAACCATGCGAGGGCCGCGGCGATCTGGAAGATTTTGCGGTCCGATGCGTAGGTTGGCTGTAGGTCTTCGCGCAGCCGGTGCTTGACCAGGATCGCGACGAAGGCGGTACAGAGGCTGCAGACGAGGCTCGCAAGCCAGAGAGTGATGACGAAAATGGTCCACGGTGGCGCCTTGTATGGTGGGATGCTGAGGAAGGAGTGAGAGGCAGAATTTGAGTATCCTGCTGCAAATGCGGAAGTATGCACGTTCAGCGTGCGGAGCGGAAAGGACGTCTCGTAGCAGGCGTCGGACGCCAAGATCGTGGTGAACTGGACGACTAGAGCTGTGAGAATCGCTGAGAAGAGGCCGGCCTGCTCTAGCTTTCAAAAATGTATACTTCTTCGGCCTTGTACGAGGATACGTACAAATGCCAGCAGAGTGTCGATATCACCCCTATATTCCTCCATTTTCTGCGCATCGACCTCGCGCACCGCGTCGGGCATCCGCCGCCACCCTGATAGACCAGGTTGTTGGGAAATGTTCTGGCTATGTAAGCACGATGTCTGTAGGACGGGCAGAAATGACTTGGCACCCACCATAGCATGTACAGCCGGGAGAGTCCTAACGGCGGCGGTTTTCAAGCTCATTATCAAAGAGTATTTCGTGATCCAGAGGGAAAGGACGCGACGTCTCGCAGGGATAAGTGCAGCAATAGCTCACAGGTACGTTGTGCTATTATACCCGGGCTCAGAATCTGTTCATCTGCCATGACATCGCGAACCTGTGTAGTTCATCAGAACAGTGTGAACCTATCACCATTGCCTTGAGTGATATTGTCCATGCATATCCCTTCGAATCGCACGCCGCGCGAGTTTGTAGAAGTATCTTTTCCATATGTACCAACCATGATATCGAGGTTCGATGTGCCATCGAGCGGAAAACAGCCTTGCCAGTGCCACGGACTGCCTCATACCGAAGGCCTTCGGGCGAGATGCACCGTGCTGTAACTTTGAGGAATAAGGATGCCACCTTTCTGGTACCGCGGCAGCCAGTATCACCGTGTCGGCGGGAGTGACGGAAAGGTGAACGAGCAGAAGTGAGGTGAGCGTGGGAATGCGGCTAAATAAGCCCAAATCAAATTGGCAACGGGGGGACGCGCTCCCGCTCTCTCCTCATCCCGTCACTCGTCCTCTCCGCGACCTCGACTCTGCTGCGCTGTCTATGACCCCTCTTTTCTACAAACTCCAGGATACATGATCGTTTATCCCTTGAAACTGGTTCTTCGGTCGACGAAGGACGCAGTCAAGAGCCTTGTCATCGACGTCCCTTCTCGCACAGGTATGGCCCTGCCGCGCCTTCTTTCCTGGCAGCGACTACGCAGCAACTATTCACCGATCATACAACTTAGATGGACAAGCTGCTGTATGCCTTGCTGGTGCGCTTTACAGTTGGCTGTCTGCGCTACCTATCGAGGTCAGTCGTCCAGGTCTTTGCCAAGTCTTGTCCTAATACATATTGCAGATTATTACAGCCATATCGAATCGTCTCTGCGACAGAACAGAACCTGAACACTGGCCTCATTCGCTTATGACAGCGACCTGTTGGTGTCTGGTAGCCGCGCCATCCTTGATACGCTGGCCCCCTCTACGACGAACTCCGCCAGGGAAGTAGCCGCTCGGCCAACGCCCGTGGTGTCAAATGAGTAGACGGAGACTCCCAAGGCTCCCACTCCGTGAGCCGAATCGAATCTACGCCTTCCCGTGCCAAACGTGCTGGCTCCGCCGACCCGCCCATGCAGCGCACCCGTCCTAGCAAATTGCTGCTTTCGCGCTCTTTGTTCCCTCCACTCCGCCTTCTAAGAAACTTCGCGTATCTCACGTCTGGTCGTCCCCCTCGCGTTTCTGACAGCGGGCAGCCCGTGAAGATTGGAGACCGTCATCAGCTCGCACACGCTACTTGGCGCTTGGTGTACTCGCACTGAAGCAGTATGAGCGTGAGCTGGGCATTGTATCTGACACATGAAGACCGCACATTTCTCATCTGCATCGCGTGTCCGTCCTTCGCTTTCTCCAGGCCGGTTCGGTTTGTATATCCCTGTAGCTTTGCATTTGTTGACCGCAATAACATGTCTTTGCGTCCTAGTTATCTATCAAATATATACTTGACAACAATTGCAATATTCGTATGTTTGGTGCCCGACATCGCGCGCTGGTGGCACTCTCGAGGTACTTGTCTTCGTCTGACACACCTGGCCAGCGAAGCGCGCACGTATGCGGATCGCTTTGAGTTTGATGTGCCTGACGACGAGCGAGCGACTATTGCAACCGAATCGCGGTCAGCATGTTGACTTCAGCTCCTTGTCCGATACCACCATGCCCGACCATGTCATCGGCATAGCTCTCAGCGTACAGCCAGACGGCTATATGCTCACTGATTGTGCATACAATATACCTGGTGTGTCTCTAATATTATGGCGCTTTTTCGAAGACATGGCCTGACCAGCACGCAGACTCTATACCTGTCGTTGTCGGGACATTCATTGGTCGAATTTTGGGAATGAAGAATGCAGTCGGTGACCTGGAACCTGTAGGTATAGCACAGCGCGAGGACGTAGAGACACTAATTAAATGTATGGTCTAGGTACCTGAGGATACGAAACTGCGAGTCCTGCTTTCGAGAGAGGATTCACCACAAGATCGCATTCTAGTCGTCGTCGGCACCACACCTTGGCCTGCCGATGCACAGGCTCTCGCAACCCATGACATCCTGCGCCATTCAAAAGCGGTTGAAGCGGAGAAGGAGCAAAGACCGACCACTGGGTATCGCCGCAGAAGCGAGTATCGGCACGCCGCGTACGCTCGAATGAGAGCGTGGGCGGTGATCCAGCTTCTGGAGCTCGGGGTGCCAGAGGATGTCCTGCTCCGAAGCCGTGGCTGGGTTCGAAGTTTTGCTCTACGCCCCGGACCCTTGCCTGGACAAGCGTTCTACCCTGGCCCCAGATCGCTGGTCCCCTTCCAGCGCGCCCATTACAGCCCACTTGCCATCCCACGCGAGGATGCAAACCGACTGTGCGCTTCTATGAACGCAGACGATTTGCTCTCAGCACTCACTACTCTCGGCACAGACTACGACATGTATCCGGCGCTGCAAGAATGCCTGCTTCATTTCCTCAAGACCTCCCCCGACTTCGGCTACGTTTATGGAGTACTGCGACCTTACTGGAACGCGATTGATGCCCTGCCGAAGCTACCCGATGTTCTCTTCTATCAAGAGGGACGCGTCCGCAGAATGCGGCGGGAAGCTGTGACAGACAATTATCTCACGGATGTCAGGGTACCGCCGAGGCGACTATGGGACCTGTACAGCAACCGCGTCCTTCCCTACCACGTACTTCCGTGTGCTCCATTCCGCTTTCCATACAACTTCTGGACCGTGTCTCACAGCTGGGTCGACGACGATGCGCGTATGCAAGTCATCACACCGGTCAATGGGAGAGCGTGGCCCGTTCCTATCCCACGCGGTACAAGCCTCAGCCACATTCGGATCGAGCTCTTGAACTTCGGCGCCGAGTACGTTTGGCTCGACGTGCTGTGTCTACGCCAGGTCGGGCAGCCAGAGGACGAGAAGCTGCGCGAAGAAGAGTGGAAGCTCGACATTCCCACCATCGGCTTCATCTATTCTCTCAGGGACGTGCCATGCGTCACATACTTCAACGGCCTCGGGCTCCCATTCGACCCGTCCGAGAGGGCGCTATCGTCCAAACGCCACTGGCTCAAGCGCGTCTGGACCGTGCAGGAGACCACCGACAACTGGTTGCCTGGCGGCACGACCGCGAGGTCTTCCGCTTGCGCACGCTCCTTCTTCCACGACCACCACACGCGGTCCATCCTCCCCAACTTCGATCCGCTCTCCGGCACACCGTCGACGCTGGTGCTGCGACTCACGCGCGCCGTGAAGGAGTTGAGCGCGCGGCACTGCACCTCCGAGCTCGACCGCGTCTCTTCGCTCGCGTACATCCTCGGCTGCAAGACGCGCCCACTGTACGACACGTCTGTCTCCGCGGACCGCGCGTGGGCGATCCTTCTCAAGCACCTCCCCGGGATTGTGCGCGCGCAGATAGCACTGCGATCTATGCAGCGTGGCCCACAGCGGCGAGAGGTTCTGCCGACATGGCAGGAGTTCCTCGGCGACTTCGCGACCTGGGACGTCGAGGAGGACGTGCTTCGGCGCATGGGCAATCAGTACACGCCACTCAGGCTCGTCGACAGCTCGAGCCTTGGCGCCGTCGAGCCTGGGGTGTACTATGAGGATGTGCATCTTGTGGGACCGCTCACCGTTCTTAGCGAGGCGCACATCGATGGCGCAACGGCTTTGGACGTTCTAGTCAAGGACCAAGACTTTTTCCGCTTTCAGTGGGAACGGAAACGTCGGTTTCTCAACGTTATGGGCGGCCATTTTGATTTAGACGGAATGTACATGTTTCGGCAGACACGCCTGAAGGTGACTATTATCCTTCAAGTGCTCGGAAAACGCTTCTTTGGTGGATATGCAGCATTTGTAGTCGCGAAACGCGGCGCAATATTGGAGGATTATAACTCGGCGTCCTTTTCCTATGCTCCGTTGGTACGCATAGTGTATCATTTATAGCAGAATCTTTTAACCTCTACTTGGCGTAGCATACAGTGGCTGCCAAAAGGGAAAAAGCACGCACGGTTCTAAACGTCTACTCGGAATCAGCGCGCCCTCGTCTGGATCATAGCACGCTTCACAGGATGCACAGGATTTATTAACTTGAGTACGTTCATTGTAGTGCCATTAGCCATGTCTCGTACTTTATTCAGGTTTATTGCTGGAGGACTGCTGGCGATATGCGTGTACGACATGCGGAGGCTCACATCAGGAGCTCCGCAAGACGCTGTCCGCGACGTACGTGAAGCATTCCCGGGTCTAGCCGTCTGCCCCCAGCTCAAAATGCTCGATAGACGCTGGCCGGCAACGCCGCTCTGTTGCCAGAGAGCTCCGATCCGGGCTGCTTGAAATTAGCTTGGTCGCCTCTGTGCATCAATCTCCAGACCCTCTACGCCTGTGGCATCTTCACCATACTCCTTACCCTATTCACGGAGCTGTACGGCTGCCAAGGAGGCACAGCCGGACTGCCAACGCGCCGCGGCATTTTCCTCGCGTTCATGGGCCCACACTTGTATCACGAGTTAACCCGCAGCTGCTCACGACGCACTTGTGCTGCTTGATGCATATCTGTGCTCACTCTGTCGTGCCTGTCCTCGCAAATGTGCAACGTGGTATATGGAGGAACGACGGTACCGCCTCTTCCGCAATTCTAGAGGCTGGAGGCGAGCCTATCATATGGTCCGGACGGACATGGAAACGATTTCAGTCAAACGCAGCTACCTTGCGGAGCGTACACCACGTCCGTGAGAAAACTCGCCTGAATTCACGCGGTGATATTGCCCGTGGAGGCGAGTGCAACTGACCTGACGACTCGAGAAGGGGTGTAGGGATAGAGGTCACCCGCGTGATAGTGTGCGCGTGTCCTTCTTCTCTCGCGCTATCCTCGTTATTAGTTAATGGATGACTTACCGTAAGCCTCGAGATGCTAACATGGTTCCAACATGGAGCTCGAGCAGGCACAATAGCGGGTCAGCGTCAACGGCAAGTCCGGTACCGCTCGGCGTGCCTTAGTTGAGTAGGAATAGGGCTATAAGCAGACTATATCTGAAGGTTTGGCTTAGGTTTGACTTCGCTTGCCGAGTCTTGTGCAAGTGCTCGAGTCTCGGGATGGTCCCGAGGCTTACGAGAAGTCATCCAATACCTTTCACTAGATATCGACGTCCTGCGTCTTCCGCGCAGAAATTCCGCAGCAGAAGGTGCACATAGGCAGCGGACACTAACGATTGAAGATAATCGGATATGATTGGGCAAACTGAGAGACGTAAGACGGACATGAAAGAAGCGATACGCATGCGTGGCAGGAAGCACAGGCAGGCAAGGGCTGTCTGCGAGCAATGAGTGAGTATGGATATATGAAAGCCGCATGACATAAACGCTGTCACGTTACGAGCGGAGTTCCGACCTGACAGCCCAAATTCATGCAGAGCGGGGGCTCTGCGTCGAATTACGTTCCTCATCGTGCGCGTGTACAATACAGTTCCGGCACAAGGTGAGTCAAATGTGACGATGGCCAGTGCATGAGGCTGCGCAGGTGCGGGGCCGCACTCATTGTATGCTCCGCTGAAGGTTCAGTCAGTGTGCGTGCAAAGCAGTGCAGGGTTAGGCGCTGAGCGCTGAGGCCTGAGGCCTGATCGATCTCATGAATGCCTGACACACGACTCCATGCTACTTTCGCGGTCGGACGCTGATACTGCATCTGTAGCCTATTGCAGAGAACTAGCTTTCGCAAGATCGGCTTGTCAACACCACCGGGCATGCGGGGGCCGCATGTCATGCCCTAAGCAGACGTAGCGAGATAATCGATGAACTATGACCGCGCACACGCTCTCCGCCGACGGCGGGGCCTCCGTGGCGAAGCATGAGCAATAATCACTTTTGGCAATGCTATTGGCGGCGAGACCTGAGCACTGAGCGCTGAACGTTCCTAGGGCGAGCCTCGTCAAACGTGCATACCATGGGCGTGTGTTGCGAACGGGGCTCAGGTCGTCCATAGGTGCCAACATCCAACATTTACTTACGCTCAGGAGCAGTCACATTACAAAGGCAAACGCGTCAACAAATAAGACAGGTAGCTTGCTGCGTTTTTAATAACTCTGCTTCTGGAAGCGATAGTGTGCCAACGCGGCCTTCTGCGGTATTATGATAACTAGATGCGCTCTGCTTGACGTAAACGTCCGCCGGTGATTATGTCAGCAGGAAGTCTCGGGCGCGTAGTTTCTGGAAGCAAAAAGCTGTGAGCGCATTCAAGGCACGCATCGAGGCAGTCGCAATCTCGAGCCGTCACCACGGCCGAAGCAGCAAGCAGTATTTAGACTTAAACAGCGGACCTCCCTGCGTAGCGGCAGCAGAGGAGACCTCGGCTCCCTTCATCATGCCACAGCAAATTACCTCACTGACGCTCAAGATAGTGGAGGGTCATCTTCGACTGGACAGCTACACGTACAGCAATGGTGAGCGTTACTGGCGTCCGGAATATCGGGCAGGTTCAATTACTAAATAATATCTAGGCCATGCACTTGTCAGCGCTATCACTGAGCAGGGAGGCAGCAATGAGAGCACTGAATCAGTGAGTCCGCTGTACTTCAAGAATAGACCCGGTCCATAACACTTATCGTTGTCTAAATAGCCTGGCACTGCGATCTTTCTGTTAGGAGACTCTCAGAAACAAGTCCATATCTACGCGGACAAGCCCCCTTGGCCTCTCTCTGAGCTCTGTCCCAGCCGAGACTTCACATCCAAGCATATCCGCGAGTACATTCTCGAGGATTCGTACCCTAGGCTCTCGCGCTTGAAGGCTTGGGCAATGGTTCAGCTTGCAGGGCGTGTAGACATTGAGGAGGTTTTATTCAGGCGGGGCCTGGGCAACTGCTTTTCCCTGATACCCGATCCAATCCCAGAGCAAATGTCCCGCTCGCCAGTCCCCTTGCAATGGTCCCACCACAGCCCTGTCGCCATATCATCATACCTGGCAAACAGGCCATGCGCTGAGATGGATGAAGACACGTTGCTATCTACCCTCAATCACTTGTTCGGCACGCAGCATCCGATGGGACAGCATTTTCGCAACTCTCTCAAGCATCTTCTCCATACCTTACCTGATTTTGGTACTGTTTACGGAGTGATACGTCCCTCCTGGAAATCTGACGTTCGCGTCGCCTGGCTACCCGATATCATGGCTCAGCAAAAGGCCAACGACGAGGCGATGCGATTCGATGCTGTGAAAGGCGATTACCTGAAAGATGCGGCAATTCCACCGCGTCGAGTGTGGGACCTCTACAGTAATCGCGTTATTCCCTTCTATCTCCTTCCTACTGCCGACTCGGGTCGTCTTCCGCGATGCGTTTGGACCGTATCTCATAGCTGGGTGCACGCAAAGACACGCTCATCAGTCATCACACCGATCAACGGTCGTGAATGGCCCGTTCCTATCCCACGCAACACGACTCTCGACCACGTCCGCATCGAGCTTCTAAATCTTGGCGCCGAGTACGTCTGGCTTGACGTGCTTTGCCTACGCCAAATTGGTAACGCAGCGGACGAGCCACGTCGGAAAGACGAGTGGAAGCTGGATATACCCACCATTGGTTACATCTATTCCATTCCTGGCGTACCCTGCGTCACATACTTTAACGGCCTTGGGCTCCCATTCGACCCATCAGAGGAGGCATGCCAATCTCCCTTGCACTGGTTTCATCGCATATGGACCATGCAGGAGTCAACAGGTAGCTGGTTACCTGGAGGCATGACCACATTGCACTCTGACCGGGCCACTGCGTTCTTCGACCAGCACTACCAGGAAGCAATTGTGCCTCGCTCTCTGAAATGGAGTCATTTCCTAACGGACGGGCAGAGCCAAGCTCAGATCGATCGGGAGATGCTCGAGTCTATAGTCGAACAGCTGATCAAGCGTCACTCTACAACCGAACTCGACAAGATTTCCTCCCTTGCTTACATCCTGGCGTGCAGTACACATCCCCTGTATGATTCATCGATATCTGTCGAGCTTGCCTGGGATGTTTTGCTCAAGCATCTCTCTCAGTTCCATCGCTCCGTAATTTCGCTCCGGCATATGGAGCGGCGTCGCGGAGGGCAGTTTATCCTGCCAACATGGCGCGAGTTTCTTACCGATTTCTCCCCTTCATATCGGTATCTCGACCAAGACTATAACGACAAGCATCGCCAAAGCTTATACCTCTCCAGCAAGTCACGCCTCGGCGATGCACTCCCCGGAAAGTACTGGCAAAATCTCAACTGCGCTGGCCCATATACTGTCATCAACCAAACGCAACATCGGTCCGATACTACGACTCTCTCCATCGCACATCAGACTATTACCAGGAGTGGAGAAGCGCACAGACAAGTGTGGTTCGTCCGCGTTACTGGTGGCCCTGTCGAAGACCATGTTCAATATCTATTTTGGCGTACGCCGTGGCGAACGACTATCATACTTCGTGTTCTGAGGTGGCTTGGGAGCATAGGAGGCGACCCAGCCTACGAGGTTAGGAGATGCGGAGCTACATTGGATGGAGCGCACCCATACCGTATGGAGGAAATGAGAGTGTACGTGGAGTATGCTCAGGTGAAGGAGTCCGGAGATTGCTCTGTACAAATTAGATCATAGTCCCTGGGTGCTGCATTTACGACGCGGACAAATCCGAGTAAATACCTATCAAAATTGACCCTCCTGGTCTGCACCACGGTCCACTGGCTCAGAACAACCACATATTCGATTCAGACCTCAGTCCGAAATGATGATAACAAGATCGACAACGACGTGTGAGCTGGCGTCACATAAATGGTGACGCTATGGACTGCCCGCTTTTGATCAAAGCAGCATCAAGATCCTGCGGTTGATCCGTTTGAGTGACACAGGAGTGCGAGCGGGAGTGCCAAGGCAGTACTGCACGTCAATGCAATGACAATGAAGCGGGATGGGCGCGGATGTGTGCGCAAAGGGTTGCGGGCAGAAGTGCCAGAATTGGTGCGGCCACTATATGTTACTTGTGTCAACCAGCTTTCAGCACTGAGAAAAGTGCAGAACGTACGAGCGATCTTGCTCGTAAGTCTACGGCGTGAGATGCAGCAAGCAGTCTACCAAAAACGTATACGAGAGGTAGCCTGTAATGATCCCGAAGATCCAAGTCGCCACAGAACTTCGGCGGAGGGGCGGCGTGGAACGCGAGGGCCCACACACTAATACAATGGCTGAATACGCACATTTACACGAAAATCGACGTCCAATTGTCGGGCAGCAGTATCGCAAGTGAGGCCCATGTTTCCGCCTGATCGATTTGAATAACACAGAAGGCGCACAGGCGAACCACGTAGTCTGTGCGAGTGAGACTTCCGTCATCTCGAATGCACTGCGTTGATACTCCCTAATATACGCATAAGACGCGACTGGCAGCCATCCATCGGGGTACACTCGCGTGAGCGCTCGCAGGGTCAGGAACTGCAGCGAACTCGACGCCAGGAGCGGCATCGCGCTGTTGGCGAACGAAATGTTTACGATACTTGTGCCTCTACGACGCTAAGCCGGGGCGGAGATGCTAAACGAAGCGAGTCAGCGCCGGTCAAGATGATGGTGAACTTGTGCGTACTCAAGAGCTGGCTGGTTGGCACGAAGCGCGAGACGTCTTGAAGGCTGTTCCACAACTTACTGTAGCGAAGCGGATGCAGCGGCAACCGAGCTACAAACGCTCGGCTGTCCTCGCGCCCATCCATTTCGAAAGGATGGCTATGTCCACGAACTGGATTGCCATGGAGACTCCGTGAAGCACTATCCAACGAGGAGCCACGCTGGAAGCATAGTCGTATTTTCTGCGGATTTTGATCGCTATGCACAGCGTACGACGAGAATAGCGTGCCTTAGAGACTATCTATCATGGACCACCCGACAGTTTTGTCAGAGTGCGGTCCAGTCAGCCGTAAGGTATGACGACGTATGAATCGGAGGCCTGACGAGAATATTCGTGCGCGTGACCGAGTCGTCTGATGCCCGCGCGATGCCGAAGAGGATACCTCTCTAGATCGCCAACAGTGCGCGCAGAATCGGCTACCTGAGCTGCACGAGCGTGATCGCCACCAACGCGTCGTTTTGCCAAGCCGCGAGACCATCGTGGTGCGGAAGAGGATGTCGTGGCATTTGTCGCCGGTCGAGATCCTTCGCGTGAGCTCCGAGTAAGAAAAGGGTGCACGTCTGGCTTGGAACCCATTTGAACACGGGTAATCTGTATTTCGCTTAACTTAAGTCGTCACCTGTCCGAGCGGAGGCCGTACCATGATGACCATCGACGCAGTCTGTCAGGCTAGCAGCGTCGCAGTCGGGGTGCCTTCATGATGCATGAGAGCCGAAAGAACTGGGGGCGGTGGTCTGATTTCACGTCAAGATCCTTAATGAACGGTAACGTCAGGGTTGCTCGCACGGCGGGGCAGGGGTTAGGAGTAACGCACAGAGAGCCATGCCACGTCAAACTTTCATCTACCCTTCACGGAAACCCCAGCCTATCCCACGCCAGTTGTACAGGACAGTGCACGAAGTCGATAGATGGCTTGAAGCTTGAGCAGCAGCTCGTCCGCGACGTTGAGCGCGCAGCTGCCGTCGTGTGTCGATGGGCCGACCTCCGGTCGCGAAAGGCAGCAAACAGCCTGTGCGTAGACGGGAGTACGGTTTCTCGCCTGGCAGAGACTGAGGCTGATACGTCGTGGAAAAGGATGGCGAGAGCTGCGTTGACAGGTCTGCGGGTATGCGCGTGCACGGCGTGAATGCGCTGAGATACAGGCAGTAAGGGATGGTCGGAGCCCTGAAGAGAATCTCAGCTTGTTTCAGGCAATTGAGGATGCCTGTACGCACTGTATAGATTACTCCTGACGTAGGAGGGGCGCTACGCGATTACGGAGCGAACCAGAGCCTACCACTTCGCGCGTATTGCAGCGCGCGAAGGGAAGCTCGAGCGGTCCGGGAGGCAACACCAGGAAGGTCGGAGGCCGGGGTTACGGGTAGATCCACGAGAGTTCTGCTGGAGTCTGTAGGCGGTCAGAACGCCAGGCAAAGTGCCAGAGCTAGCGCACGCACCATATTGCCAGCGGCATCCTGTCCGCGGTACTGCTCCTCCTACACCTCAGAAAGCCTCCTCTACAGCCGCCCAATCCACCTCGAGCTGCAGATGTTTGGGACAGGTGACCGAACTCCGTGTGTCGAAGGGCCAAATACCGGCACCAGGGTGTACAAGTCCGAACTCGCACGGAGGGCTGAGTCGCAGGAACGTAGCCGATTAGATTAACGTAGATAAACGTCGTACAGTGGTTCTCACCTGAGTCGCAGGAACGTAGCCGATGAAGGGCTCGTTCGTGCGGCTCAGGCGTACAGTATTCGTGTGTTACATAAGCGTCCAAATATAGAAGTCGAGATTAACATAAGCAGGCGACGCCCGCCGCTTCTCCGCTGCGTCTCGTCCCTCAACACTCCCCCCTAATCCGACTTCTCCAGGCCGAGCAGCGAAAGCATCTCCGCGACCTTCTGCCGAGGGAGGGCCTTTGTCAACATGTCAGCTGGCATGAACTCCGTGGGACAGTGCTCGACTCGAATCTTCCCGCCTTGCACAGCGTCGCGCAACCAATAGAAACGCAAATCGAGATGCTTCATCCGCCCGTGGTGCTCCGGGTTGCGCGCGACCGAGATAGCGGACTGGTTGTCGACGAAGAGGGTCGAGGGCTTGTCAAAGGTGTAGCCAAGCTCGGTGAGGAGATTTCGCAGCCAGATGATCTCCTGCCCCGCGGACACAGCTGATATGAATTCCGCTTCGGTCGTGGACAGAGCGACGATGGACTGCAGACGACTCGACCAGCTCACAGCGCCCGTGCCGACCTTGACGACATAGCTACCGGTGGACCGACCGTTGTCCGGATTTCCGCCGTGATCAGCGTCCGAGTACGTGGTGAAGAGCTCCGTGGATCCCGGTACAGGAGCATAGGTGAGCGCGAAGTCCTTTGTCCCTTGCAAGTATCTGAACAGATGTTTGACCGCCTTCCAGTGTGCCATCCCAGGATTCTTGCTGAAGCGCGCGAGGACCCCAACGGCGTAGGATATGTCGGGACGGGTAGCGACGGCAAGGTACGCCAATGCACCAACGGCGTTGATGTAGGGTATTTTGCTCATCTCCGCTTGCTCCTCAGGTGTCTTAGGTGCCATCTCTGAGGAGAGCCGAACGCCAGGGTCCAGAGGGGTCGACACCGCGTCGCAGGAGCCGAAGCCGAACCTCTCGAGCATCTGGACGATGTACTGCCGCTGCGACAGCCGGAGGGTGCGCCGCGCTCGGTCACGCTTCACCTCGACACCAAGTAGCCAAGTTGTTGGTCCCAGATCGCGAAGCTTGAAGTGCGCGCGGAGGTCGTCCTTGACCTTCTGTACGGCTTCCTTCGTGCGGCTTATGATGGTCATGTCATCGATGAACACGGGAAGGATGACGCGGTCACCCTCGCGCTCGTACACCCATACGCTGCTATCAGCGACAACGCGAGAGAACCCGACGGAGATGAGGACCTCGTTGAGCTTCTGGTGCCAGCAGCGCCCGGACTGCTTAAGTCCGTAGAGAGCCTTGAGGAGCCTCCAGACATATTCAGGGCCTTTCTCCTCGAACCCCTCGGGCTGGCGCATGTAGATCACGTCTTTGAGGTCGCCGTTGGTGAACGCATTCGAGATGTCGACAGTCTCCATCTCGTGGTCCTCGATGGCGCCTATCGCGAAGGTGGTCCGCAATGTCGCCCATTTAGGAGTCGGCGCGAACGTCTCGGTGTAGTCGAACCCAGGCCGCTGCGAGAACCCTTGGGCGACGAGCCTGGCCTTGTACCGCTCGATTGAGCCGTCGGCATTGCGCTTAACCTTGAAGACCCAGGTGCTTCCGACTGCCCTGCGCCCTGGAGGGAGCTTGACGAGCTCGAATGTGCCATTCTCGATTAGGGCCTTGATCTCGGTGAGGGCTGCGTCGAACCAGCGGTTACGCTCGGCTTCGGGTAAGCGCATCGCCTCTCGGATATTCCGCGGCTCATGCTCCTTCGCAGTCACTTGACAGGCGAACTCGAATCCTTGGTCAAGTGTGAAGAATTCGCCAGTTTGGGCACCATAGACGAGCTCGAGCGTGTCAGCGTTGTGCGCAGCAAAGGCAGCTTCGTCGTCCGTATCCAGTGCAAGGTCTGCTTCGACTTCGTCCTCACTGTCGAAGAGCGCACCGGGCATCTGCGTAGCGACAGGCGTTGTCGACCGTGGCACCACGATGGGCTGGAGGCCAGCAGAGGACCGCGACAGGACCGTCTCGTTCAGCTGGCCAGGACTAGGCTGAGCAGCGCGACGTGCGTTTCGGCGAGGCGCCTGTTCAGGCTCCGACGTCGGCGGTGGCGCAATGGGGACTAGTGGCGGCAGCTCGTCAGACGTGGGCTCTTCGGCTGCAGGGTTGGTTCGGACAGAGTCAGGATCACCAATGGAGTCGTCTGCAGGTGAGTCCGCCGTAGTATCAGGTGTGCGATCCGGTGTCTCATTGGTTGCCGGCCTCAGTGACGGAACAGCATCCTCATCGTCAGAGTCATCGGTAGGCAGATCAACTCCCCCCCAATGCGACAGCGGATCGCCCACAGACGACGACGGCAGGGCCGCAAGATGTGTAGGCGAGTTGCCAGGGAAGCGCCGTTCGTCGAAGATCGCATGGCTACTGGTGATGAAACGGCGCGTAGCGGGGTTCCAGAAGAGCCAGGCCTTCGTGCCGTCCGCGTACCCAACGAAGACACACTTCGTGCTGCGAGCGTCAAGAGCGCGACGGGAGTTCTTGCGGACGTGGACGAAAGCGAGACAACCGAAGATGCGGAAGTGTGAGACGTCGGGGACGGAGCCGTACCAGGCCACATGGGGCGTCCTGCCAGAGAGCGAGGATGTAGGCATCCTGTTGCGAACGTGGATATATGCAGAGACAGCCCGCGCCCAAAACGTCTTCGGCAAGTGTGCCTCCTCCAACATGGCCGTGATGGCCTCATGGATGGTGCGGTTCGCGCGCTCGGCGATACCGTTTTGGTGAGGCTCGTCCGGCTCGGTATGCCGCCTCTCGATCCCATTGGCGGCGCAGAACTCCGTGAACGCCGCGCTGATGTACTCCCCACCTTTGTCGTCCTGCAGCGCACCGATAGACACACCGAGCTTGTTCTCAGCCCACGCCTTGTACGCTTTGAAGGCTGCAAGAGCTTCGTCCTTAGCACGGAGGTAGGCGACGGTATAGTGCCGAGACGCATCACAGATGAACGTAATCCAGTAGCGATACCCCTCGGGGGTCGCGACAGGTAGCGGCCCCTTGAGATCGCTGTGAATAAGGGAGAGCGGGCGCGGTGCGCGAGACGTGCTCTTGCGCGGGATGTCATGCCGACGGTGCTTGCCGAGGATGCACGGTTCGCATATAGGGTCGGGCGCGGCGGGGGACGTAATGTGCATTCCAGTGACGAGGGATTTCGCACGCACTTCGCGAAGACCGTCCACGTTGATATGAGCGCATCGCCGATGCCAGAGCGTGAGGTCCGCAGGCAGAGTGCTGATGGCGTTGCTATGCTCCGGAGCGGAGAGCGTCGTTCCATCGAGGTAGCCTGTATTGCGCTCGTTGACGGTAGCAGTAAACAGTAGCGCATTGCCTCGGAAGAATCGAACCTGCGAGTCGGAGATGCTGATCTGCACGCGCTGCTCTCGAGCCAGATGGAACAGCGACAGTAGATTGTTGGCCAGATCAGGTACATGCAGCACGTTACAGAAAGTAACCGGAGCTAAAGACCTCCCCTCCACCGTCGCTGGTTGGAACACGACAGACCCGATCCCTGCTGAGAAGATGACGGTGCCATTTGCAAGGCAGATGGGGACGACGTGCGGTGCGTAGGTTTGGAACCAATGACGGTGAGGTGTCATGTGCTTAGTGGCACCTGTATCGGTGTTCCAGTTAGCGGACATGTGGGCGGCGAGATCGGCAGGGACAGATGACGCGAGAGCGCTAGCACGCCCTGCATACTCCGGACGTACGCTCGCATCCGCCTGGTGGGCTGTCTGGCGCGGCGCATCTTGACCGGTACGCCGTTGCCGTGTGTTGTCCTTGGCTTTGCGAGAGGCAGCCTCGAATTTCCGACAATCTTTGAGTGTGTGACCAGCATGGTCGCAGAATGAGCAGATGGAGGATAGGGCACCGGGGAGCGGAGGCATGGTGGCGTTCGCAAGCTGAACAGCGCTAGTGTCAGCCGTGCGAGACCGTCGTTGGGACTCTTCGTTGAGGAAAGCCGTCTGAAGCTTCTCGAATGTGAGGACATCGGAGGCCTGAATAATCAGCGATGAGACGAAGGCGTTGTACTCGGGGCCCAGAGAGCGAATGAGGGCCATGCAGGTGAGTTCTTCGTCGAGGTTCGGAAGCGAGAAGGTGGTCGGGCGGAGCGCGCAGATGTCTTGCTTGCATTTCTCGGCGCGAGCGAGCAAGGAAGAAAGAGACTCCTCCCCCTCCTTGCGGAGAGCGAAGAGGTTGTCGTAGGCAAGGAAGCGTGCGCCAGGCTTCTTCTGCTGATGGACACGCTGCAGCTTCTGCCACATCAGCTGCGGGCTGTCGTCGAGACCCTGGACGTGCACCTTCTGAGCATCTTCGAGACCAAGGAAGAGCTCACCGGCAGCACTGTCCCGCTGCTGATGGTAACGCCTGTACTCCTTCCACTCCTCAGACGTCTGCGGATCGGGGAGAGGCACCGGAGCCATTCCCGTGACAACATCCCAACAGCCAAGCCGACGAAGATGTGCACGCATGTTCGCAGACCACTCATTGTAGTTGGTGGAGTTCAGCAACGCGAACGAAATGCCGGGGCGAGACATGCCGACGAATGGACCGGATTGGCCGTGAAAAGGCTAAACGAGTGGTATTGAGGCTGGATGCCGAGCCGAGACGACGGATGAAGCGTCTGATGGAGATGGATGGCGCGAGGTTTCAGACGAGCACAAAAAGGCTCATAACCTGTACAAGTCCGAACTCGCACGGAGGGCTGAGTCGCAGGAACGTAGCCGATTAGATTAACGTAGATAAACGTCGTACAGTGGTTCTCACCTGAGTCGCAGGAACGTAGCCGATGAAGGGCTCGTTCGTGCGGCTCAGGCGTACAGTATTCGTGTGTTACATAAGCGTCCAAATATAGAAGTCGAGATTAACATAAGCAGGCGACGCCCGCCGCTTCTCCGCTGCGTCTCGTCCCTCAACACAGGGCCATGTATTCGCGTTGGCGTTCAAGTTGCAGGGTAAGACGTGTACGCGCAGGTCGATAAGCGACGTGTTCGGATAGCGTATATAGCCAAGCGATGCGCGGAAGCTGAAAGGCTTCGCAGGAATGGTCTTGGGAATCTGGTAAGTATGGCAAGGTCGTAGTCTTGGTTGAAGTGTGCCGCGGCCTGGGCCTAGAATGCTCCATCGGGTCTTTCCGGGCGCCACGAAGATGATCGCATGCCCATTTTCGTTCAGCGCTTTGCGGCGGGGCCGCCGAGCGCCGTCACGGTTCTCTCAGCCTCCTCCCCTGCACCGCTGACTCTTGCATCAGCCGTCGTGCCTTTGCTTTGAACCAGGAGCCTGGTATTCTATTCGAGCTGGTCTCAGTTGCTTCCTGGATCTGAATATCCCCAAGCACCGACCGGTCTACGTCGGACCACCGCGACAAAGTCGTCATGAAGCAACAAACGGCGTGGCTCCAGGTGGGCTCCGGCGGGTGCGCCATCGTCGGCTCCGAACATTTCATTCTAAATGGCTGCATTCTCTCTCCAGGCTTGTCTGAGATTCCAGCTAAGCAGTATTCAGAGAATACCCGTGGCTGTTGCTACTCGCCCAGAGCCCAGCCGATCCGGTACAGGATTGACGGAGTGCCCGAGGCTCTTCGCCGGAGCCCGCGCGTCGATTTCCTCCCGACGGACCGAACCCTTATTTGAACAGGTAAATGCCTATCGAATGTGATCTGTGCTGCCTCTGATCTTCCGCGTCACAATGTTATAGCGAACGGCTCACTTGCGCGCCCCACGACGAGCATCCCGACGCTGGCGCATCTCGCTCGCTTCCTCACGCGCTTGAAAGCCAGAGCCAGCTCGTAATCTATGCCAAGAGCTGCTTCAAGCATCCGCGCTCTCGCGACGCTGCTGCGTGTCCTCGCGCAACTGCCGCGTGCGCTGGAGGCATCTTCACCTCGCCTCTCTCGCTAGAGCGCGGGAAAACGACGCTCGCCGGGAGACGAGTGTTCGTGCGCGTTTTGGCGCATGCATGAGGCGGCTTGACGAGCCGACTGCGATGTTCCTGATGCCCGCTCCTGGCGCCGTCCTGCACCGTTCGATACCGCTTCGGACCTGTGACCCACCCTTCAATGATCGAATTCTCGCCATACAACACTGCGGTGGTATCTGATGGTCATAGGTCTACCTCAACAGCAACTCGCACGACGGATGCTCAATATGTCTAGGTCGAGGCCGTCGGTCTCCAATCGTACGACATGCCGTGAATCCAGCGCCCGTGTCCGCCAGCAACGTCAGACCAGCTGACGAGCTTCGGATAGCGACACTGAAGGCTTTACAGGTCACCCGCGCTCCGCAGTGGGAGCTCTGGTACCATGCAGCGAGACAACTTCTTTTCGGGTCCCGTTCTATCCTATTCCTCCCTGCCCCCACTTCTCAACCGTCGACGACCACGATCCCCAGGGCCTCTGCACTACCCGGCGTCTCTGGTCAACGGCACAGCAGCCCAGAGCGCGCTTTGATACCGCGCTTGGACGACGCCCACGATATGCAAACGCCCCACCAGGCCGCTCCTCAGCCGCGCCCACGAGCCCGTGTATACGCATCTGGCATTCCGTGACGAAGCTGTACAGTATCGTTCAGCACGATGCACTCATGCGACTTCGCAACGCCGTGCCGCGAGACACACCGGCTGACCCTACACAATCACGGGACCCATCTCGCGCGCACCCGTCTCTAGGAGCGCGCACGACTCTACCCAGCATGACGCGTCCAACGCGTGTGCCCGCGCAGCTCCCGCACGGGCGACGTTGTCTTTCACGGACGGGACGGCGAGAGGAGGGGCGCGAAGCGTCTGCTCGCGCTAGGTGACCATGTGCGTGACTACATATCGTCTCGCGGCGCTACTGACACTTTGCACTAGACTCAGATTCGGAGTATGCTACGATCTGGACCTCGCCAGACCAGGTTTTCCCTTGCATCTGCCTCGTTCTTGTATCTCGACAGTGTGCGTTGTCGCGCACGCTCCTAAACCCTCGCCCCTGCGCAGCATGCCAGCAGCATGCTGTGCTTCAATGACAGGGCCGGACGAATTACGTGAGGCAAGCCCTCTGACATCCGTGCCGCTTCCATCGCCACATAGTCCATCTTGCCGCGAGCCGTCCGCCGCTCACTTTCAAGTCGAGTTCGTCGGCCGCGATTCGCGTGTATCATCCAGCAAAAAACCCGCGTCTGCCGCTGAAGAGCTCTGACGGACTACATCCAACGCCCAAGTGTATATCGTCCGCATCGTCAGCCGACCATCTCGTCCATATCGCCCATATCATTGCCCTCCAGAAGTAACCATCCGCGCTCGCAGCGGATGCCGACTGGCTGCACAGTGCGCAGACTGTTCGTACCAGGCACTGCCAGCGTCATCTGGGCCCTCGTCCTCTTCCATCCGCCCTCTTGCCTGCCTTGGCCGCCGGACCCCGGACTCACGACATCTGCCCCGACCTCCTTTCGCTGTCCCTGGAACCGCATGCCCACGCGAGCTCTCTGCGCGCGACTCGGGCTCGCTCACGGCGTCCGTCCGCAGGCTCCAGAGCGACACCTTGCCCACTCCGCTTGTGTATGCGACCCCTGCGCAGTGCGCACCCCTACCATACAAGGGTTCGCATGCGCTGCGTGCTCGAGCCGCTCACCGGCTAGGACGGACCTCATCACGCGCAGCCTCATCCGCGCTACGCCCGTCTTCGCGACACGCTTCAGCGACAAGCACTTCCCGGACGGTGCAGCGGTCGACGTTTGGCGCTGCTCGATACGGCTGCCGCGGAGGACGTGCCGCCAAGCCTGGGCAGCGATTCTCGCCCCTGGAGCGCGCGTCCTAAGTCTGGCGCGCTTGGAGTTTGATCATGTGCCTCACGGCATGATGGCAACTGCTGCACCCAGCGCGCATGTTGGAGTTAGACTTTGTTCAAGACCACCATGCCAGACCGTGTTATCGCTATCGCTCTCAGCGTGCGACAGGATGACCACATGGTCACAGATTGCGGTTATAGCCCGCCTAGTGAGTGCACAGAATTGGCGCGATGCGGCGAAGAGCTGACGTGGTCATACCTTAGTGCCGCTGCTTCGCAGTCTTTGGTCGTTTATCACTGGATCGTGGGATAATAGCGATGAGTACAGCGAGTCGTCCACTGTAAGTACATAATTGTTTTCTCTCGCGGACGCACAGTGGACTGACAATTGAATGTGATTTCAGGATGACCCGATTCGGGTTCTGCTTTCGAGAGCAGATATCCCGGATCACCGCATTCCCATCACCGCTGAGAGGCCTCCCTGGCCTGTCGACGCAAGCGATCTCATGCGCTACGACGTCATGCGCAGCTCGAACGCGGAAAGAGAGGCGGCCAAGCAGATGCACATAGATCCGCGAACCACCACTCCAAAATTCCGTCTCAGAAGCGAGTTCAGACACGCCGCGTATGCTCGTATGCGAGCGTGGGCAGTTGTACAGCTTTTGAAGAACGGTGTACAGGCAGACATCCTGCTTCGCACACGCGGCTGGACCAACCGCTTTGCCATCATTCCCGGACCTCTCCCTGGACAATCCTCCGACAACTCTGTTTCGGGCGTCCCTTTCCAGCGCGCCCACTTCAGTCCAGTCGCCATTCCGTCAGGCGACGCAGACAAGCGATGCTCTGACATGAGCGCCGACGATCTGCTACGGAGGCTCAACAGTGCGTTTGGAACCGACTACTCCATGGTTCAAGAACTCCAGCGATGCCTCGGTTTTCTGCTCGACGCCCTACCCGACTTCGGGTATGCCTACGGAGTTGTGCGACCATACTGGAGGGCCTCGAGATCCGTCTTGTTCCAGCTACCCGAGAGGCTGTACGTGCAGGAGGAGGAGGTCCGCGCGATGCGTCGGGAGGCCGTGAGGGAGAACTACTTGAGCAATGTCAAGATACCACCTAGGCGGGTGTGGGACCTCCACAGCAACCGCGTCCTACCGTATCATGTCCTACCAGCAGCGCCTACCGGCCTATTCCCATACAACTTCTGGACCGTATCTCACAGCTGGGTAGACGACAATGCGCGCGCGCCGATCATCACACCAATCAATGCCGGAGCGTGGCCCGTCCCTATCCCGCGTGATACAACACTCGATCACGTCCGCGTGGAGCTCTTAAACTTCGGCGCAGAGTACGTATGGCTCGACGTTCTTTGTCTACGCCAGGCTGGACGAGCAGAAGATGAGTCACAGCGAAGGAGGGAGTGGAAGCTGGACATTCCTACCATCGGCTTCATCTACTCGCTCCCCGAGGTTCCTTGCGTCACCTACTTCAACGGCCTTGGACTCCCCTTCGACCCGTCCGACAGCGCGCTATCGTCCAGGCGCCACTGGCTCAAGCGCGTCTGGACCGTCCAGGAGACGACTGACAACTGGCTGCCTGGCGGCATGACCGCGTCGTCTTCCGCACGCGCCCGCGCCTTCTTCCACGAGCATCACATGCGCTCCATCCTCCCCACCTTCGATCCGCTCGCCGGCAAGCCCTCCACGCTGGTCCTGCGGCTCGCGCGCGCCGTCAAAGAGCTGAGCGCGCGCCACTGCACGTCCGAGCTCGACCGCGTCTCGTCGCTCGCGTACATTCTCGGCTGCAAGACGCGCCCGCTGTACGACGCGGCGATATCGGCGGACCGCGCGTGGGCGATCCTCCTCAAGCACCTTCCCGGGATCGTCCGCGCGCAGATCGCGCTGCGCTCCATGCAGTGCGGCCCAGAGCGGCGGGAGGTTCTGCCGGCGTGGCAGGAGTTCCTCGGCGACTTCGCGATTTGGGAGGTCGACGCGGCCGTGCTGCGGCGTGTGGGCGACCAGTATACGCCGTTGAGGCTCGTCGACCCCTCGTGCCTCGGCGCTGTCGAGCCCGGGGTGTACTACGAGGATGTCCATCTCGTCGGGCCACTCACAGTCCATAGCGAGGAGCATTTTGATGGTGCAAGGGCGGTGCACGCCACGGTCAAAGAGCAGGACTTTTTCCGCTTTCGCTGGGACACGAGGCTCCGATTCAAAAACGTTGTAGGCGGCCCCTTTGATTCAGATGCAATGTACATGCTTCGGCAGACACGATTGAAGGTCACCATTATCCTTCAGGTGCTTGGTAAGCGCGCTATCGATGGCTGCACGACATTTGTGGTCGTCAGGCATGGTGCTATCCTGGATGACTACGACCAGGCATCGTTCTCCTATTCGCCGCTTGTGCGCATCATGTATCAGTCGTAGCAGAGTATATCATACACGGCTTGGCAGATTGACGCTGTAAGTCCGTGCTATGATTTTGAGGGTAGACGTGCAAGTGGTACAGTACCTTGAGATCTCCACCATTGGTTTCATCTACCAGCATCTACCCCGCCTCCTTTGTCCTCAGCTTACCCGTCTGACGAGATACGACAGACATCACGATACACATCTTGGACGTAGCCCGTCTTGAGAGTCAGTGGCGCTGCAGAGCCGTCTCCGCGACTGCGTCTGGCCCGGACCGAGCCACTGACGCTTCGCAGGCGTCCTCATGCCTACGAGCTCAGTCGAAGCGAAGTACTCCGTGCCATATTTGCCATCTACCCGCAGCAGCTCAACGCGATAAGGGCCAAGTCAAGATGATATGCACACTTGTTAACGTACTTGTCAATAACCTAGCCATGGAAGCGATTCCTGGCGAAGGGCAACGCGCTGCGCATTATCGAATAGAGGAGCATCAAAATGACCCGCGATGGCTGGTACCTGTCCACATGGACCATGGTGGGTCGGGTTCCCGTTATAGATTCCTCACCGGATGGCGCACGAGGTCTGACATTGGCTTCACACCCACGGGAGGATGGAATGCACAGCACACTGACAAGTTTCAGAGTCAATATTCGTGCCCGTCACACTGACCTTAAATCATGCTATATGGAGCGCATTGATCGCCGTTGACTCATGGGCAAATGCTTTGTAGAGTGCACGCACATACCGCCGGCACAAGAACGATGTTCTGCTCGTGCTCCACGAACGATGACATTGATACGAGTCATATAGATCAGAGCTTCTCGTGTTGTAATCACACGTGAGGCTTAACATCTGTCACAAGATTACGGTCCTGTATGATATTCTCCCATGCAGCACCGGATCTCGTATCTGCCGACGGCCAACCAGCCAGTTGGAATCCAAATACAGTCGAATTGTCGTTAGGGCAGAAAAGGCGTTGCGCGTCTTATATCGTTTGCCATTGCCGATAGTCCTCGGCACCTCTGGCCCACAGCGGTTGATCCATAGTCCTTAACACACCCCGCTCTCAGTATGCCGCCCATTATTACCTCTATAACTCTCAAGGTGGTCAATCAGTCTGTCTGCTACAGTGGTGCTACATACAGCAACAGTGAGCAGCCTGCGCAATCGAATTAGTTGGCATGTGCGAAATAATTTGAACGGATGGTAGTGCTTGTACCCGCAACAGACGGCGTTGAGTGCATGGGGAATACAGAAATTCAAGCGGTGAGTGGCATGCACGCGGACTGTAAGTTCATCGGCAGCTCAACATCCAGTATAACGTGCAGGGTACATTGATATTTTTGCTCGGAGGGCCGAAGGACGTTTGGATTCGCGCGCCGGAGCCACCTTGGCTGACGCAGATATCTGAAAGCCGGAAAACGAGACAAAGCTCCCTTTCTGACGATCTGAGATGCTCCAGCGCCGCCCGGGATCGCTTGAAGACATGGGCTATCGTTCAACTTGCAAAGAACGGTGTGAGAGACGATATTCTATTCCGACGCGGCACGGGCGAGTGCATTCCACTTATCCCCACACCGCTGTCGATGAAGTATCACCACCTATCACACACCCCAGTCCCGCTACAGAAAATTAACTACAATCTTTTTGCCATACCACCCGCTCTTGCAAATAGGCGATGCAATGACATGAACGAAGCTGGGTTGCTCACCGAGCTGAACAGAATACTCAAGCCCCGCTCCATGCAATCCCAGACATTTCGCTGCATGACATATCTCCTTCAAACGTGTTATGACCTGGGCTCCGCTTATGGCATGGTACGCCCGTACTGGGAAACTAGCCTTCACTCGCTACCGGAAATTCTGGCACGTCAAAAAGCTGTCGATGCGGAGATGCGACGAGGTGCTGTAGAAGACGGCTATTTGAAGCACGCGAATATCCCTCCCCGCAGAGTCTGGGACCTCTACAGTAACCGCGTCCTTCCTTATTATATTCTACCCCTCCCTCCGGAGAGCAATGTTTCCGACCGTCTCTGGCCAGTATCACATAGCTGGCAGGACCCCAGTAACAGCAAATTGGTCGGCACGCACATCAATTGCGGCGCATGGCCGGTCCCTATCCCCCGCACCACAACTCTCCATCATGTCCGTGTCGAACTACTGAACCTCGGCGCAGAGTACGTCTGGCTAGATGTACTTTGTCTTCGCCAGATTGGAAGGAAAGAAGACGAGCCCGCGAGAATCCACGAGTGGAAGCTCGATATTCCTACCATCGGCTACATCTACGCTACGCGTGGTGTTCCGTGCATCACATACTTCAACGGGCTCGGACTTCCTTTCGATCCATCCAGCGCCGCACGACAGTCCACGCGCCACTGGCTTCAGCGTGTTTGGACTGTGCAGGAGACAACGCATGATTGGCTTCCCGGGGGTCTGACAACATCCCTGGACGCAAATGCTGCAGGATTCTTTGACGAGTATCATGCTCGGGCGATTGTCCGGCGAACATTGAACTCGAATCATTGTTCCGAAGGCGAGCTGCACGATATCGCCCGCATCCTCAAAGAGCGCTGCTCCGAGAAAGCGCTGGACAAAGTATCATCTATCCCCTATATCCTTGGGTGCGCAACGCGTCCGCTATACGAATCGACGATGTCTCCAGACCTTGCATGGGCGGTTCTACTCAAACATCTCTCCGCGGCGCAGCGCGGCTCAATCTCTCTCCGTCACATCGATCGGCATCGACAGCAGTCTACCATCCTCCCCACATGGCAGGAGTTCCTCGAGGACTTCTCCACAACAAAGCAGTCAGATTACGACTTGACTCGCTCAGTACCATTGCAACTCGCGGACTGGTCGCCCATCGGAGCTCCTGAACCCGGGGAATACTGGGATCGTGACGAGTGTGCGGGCCCATTTGTCATCACAAGCCATACAATACACCCCACAGACGTCTCGGTCATCATGACACACCAGAATAATGGAGACCAAGGGACCAGTAGGGGTGACCCAAATGAGAAATATCAGCTTTCCGTCGTTGTCAGTTCCCCTTTCGATTGCAAAGCAACATATTTTCTACGGCGTCTGCGAGGCGATGCCTTGTCCATCTTTCAGATCCTTGGGGAGCGCACGATGGAACAGGAGCGCGCATTTTGGGTACAGCGGTGTGGAATTGCTTACTTGCAAAATGATACTATTATCGACGGAGAAGTAGTTTTCCAGGGGGCGATGCCCGTCGTGTTTGTGCACACTAATGGGCAATAGATATGCTAATGTATTGTTGACCTGCGGCGACAAACTCTACCGCTAGAAAGCACCAGCCCATACACTTGCTTCCTGTCCTCGACCTTGCCCCGTGCTTACGCAACCAGACCAACCTTGAACTTATTTCCATCAACGATCTCCTGGCGGCGCGCAATGAGCGCATCGAGGTCCCAGTGGCAGTAGACATCACGCCCTGCGAGCCATTCGCGTCGCTCGCGCATGAGCCACGGTAGCTTGTACGCGGGGAGCGCAAGCATATCGTCCAGATCGAGCTTGGGCATGAGCGACGCGGCCATGTCCGTCCTGACTAGGCCCGAGTGCGCTGCGTGCGTGAGCGCACCGTGATCGCCGTGTTCGTGGCCGAGCCACTCGGCAAGCCTGAACACCGCAAGCTTCACGATCTACAAGTGCAATCAGATTAGCAGCACAGCGCGCCAGAGGCGCGGGTGCGTACCGAGTACGCGGAGTATAGCGACATGAAGCTGACGGCACCGTCGGTCGGGACGTTCACGACTGTCTTCACGTCGTAGCACGCGACGAGCAGCGACAGGAGCACGCGCATAGCAATATGCGTCCCGCGAACGTTCAGTTCGGACGCGTGCCAGGTCGCTGTCCGCGACGAGTGCCTTGGACTAGAGGTAGCCCTCGTTGTTGATCACGATGTCGGCGGGTCCGAGCGTGTGCTGGACCTTGTGGGAGGTAATGGTAACCTGAGCATTGTGATAACCTGAGCATCGCTCACAACGAAGGTCCACAGGCTTAGGCTTACGCGCCCCGCGGAGAGATACGCGATCTTCGTCACCGCCGCACGACAACCGCGCGCGAAAAGCGTGACCCAGCGGCACCGCCTACCACCACCGCGACGACTTTCGCCTGGCCGAGGTTGCGCGAAGCGCCCGTTGGAAGGACGTTCGTGCCGCTTAGGTTGGCATTTGGTGGTCTCATTCGAGAGGGGGGGAGAGGTAGACTTCATGCATGCTGGTGAAGAGGACGTCTTCGCCTGAGCAGCAGGAGAAGTCCAAGACGCAGAGCGACACGGTGGAGCGTACCAAGTAATTCAATGGCATGACATTCCGAGAGCAGGTAGGGGCCCTTGACACCCGTTTACTTGCGGCAGATTATATACGCGTAGATTACTGCGATAAATCCCCAGATTGACGCATTCCTTCTGCGCGGGGCGCATATGCCGCCCTTCGTTGAGTGCGGAGAGAGTCACAGTTTTCGCCGCGTCTGGCATCACGGCGGCCAATGGCTCGCAGGAGCCTCCGAATCTTTGGGCAGGTTAGAACTTGGTGGACGCGTCATTCGATGGCATCGCACGGAGTATCGAAAGCTGAGAGGCAGGCCTAAATTTTGATGTTCATCTGAGTTCGCAGCTCGGCATGGTATCCTGGTAGAAGTACGTACCGGAAAGACCTGCACAGCCAGGCGTATGTGTTTACGTCGCCTCGGGGATAGACTCGAAGCCAGCAGGCCCAGCACGTGGTGGTGCTGTTGAGAGCATCGGAGCAGCTTTAGCGTCAGCACTGCGTCTATCTTACGTAAGGTTTAGACTAATGCTTGGTAAGCTCCCTTTGTTACCGCCTTTCAACATTTAAACACCGACTCAACACAGGCTTACCTTACCTTACTTACCCTCACTTGTTCACATTTGCCTGGTCTTTAGTATACCCGGACTGCCTACGTACATTCGCACGAAAAGCCATTCCACCAGGCCAGACGCAGGCCGTTCCAGAAGATGGCATAGCAGGTGAGTTAAACATACGCTACCGGCGCAAGACGACGCTGACCTTCAATCAGCATGCATGATGCGGCAGGCTCGATCTCACTGCACCGCACTTCGTGAGCTGCGCATCGACGCCTAGAACCACTTATGGTACCTGACGACCGCCTGGTGTGCGTACCGGCTCCTCGACGAGATTATGCCGCGCCGCTCGATGCAGAAGACGCGTGGTTGCATCCTGAGCCGACTACTAGTATGACGTGGGATTCGCGCCCGCCTTTGCACCCCTCCACCCACGCGCTGTTGTCCACTTGTGGCGTAATTTGCGCGCAATCCGCGTGCTAATCGGTGGACAGGCCCCGAGGCCTCGACATTCGCGCGCCGCTCCCGTATTCCGATGCGGCGTCGGCCTCGGAGCTTACGTGACAGGATAGGTGCGCCATCTCAGAGTTCCGGTACATGATAGCTGATCTCGTCTTCTAGGCATACCCGGCCTTTCAGCAGCCCGCGTGGCAATCGTAAGAAGCACGCATTTGCTCGCGCCCTTCTGCTTAATCCCCTCGCGAGTCGCGAGTGACATTGGCTTCGACCAGCCGCGCGATGAGAGGGCGGTTCCTGGGATGCAACGGGGGAGTCGAGATTGTGCGTATCTGTCATCTCTCATGCCGCTCGGACCAGTTGAACTTCGACTAGGCTCGTGCTTTGACTGCGAAACAATTTGAGGCGCGCCGTGCGCGCCAGGCAAGGTTTGCGCGGATACTCCGCTCGAAGGGACAGCTGCCAGAGCACTATCTCGAGTGCTCACGCGTGGCGACTTACATATGTACGTGCAACTAAACATTGCTCTCGGTATTTCTGTCTGACTCGAGTGGTGCATGATCTTTAGGTATCAACGCCGCTGCCCTGGCGAAAATATCATTCCGTAGCCACATATCACTACCAAGACCAATCCTTCGAACGGTACCAGCTCAAGCGACGAGAATCTGCTTCACAACAAACAGTGTCTCCGCTCCAGGAGCAGCCGAGACATTAATCCTGAATTTGGCCGGCTTCCCGTCCTTGTCCTTCCCCTCGAAGATGTCGTTCGAGGTGAGCGAGCCGCCCTCGGCGCTCGCGACGTTGTAACCGTCGACCGCCTTGCTCGATTGGACGACGCCGGCCTTGTACGCGCCGAACTGGGGGTTAGTCCAGCCCTGTGCGTCCGCCGCGCAACTGGTAAGATTCTTTGGACACAAAGGACTTGGCCGAGAAAGAACTCACGAGCGCGATATCGTAGTAATGCTTGTCATCGAGCGACACGCGGAATGTGTTCCCGCCAGAAACGCCAGTCAGGATGGTGCCGTCGCCGTTGCAGCACGAGAAGACGAGCTGCTCGAAGCCGCTGAAACCGCCGGGGGCGGTCCAGTAGCGGCCGGAGTCGAAGTACGTTCCCTCGAGCAGCATGTCGAACTGCGTCTCGTTCTTGATCGTGCACTGAATCCAGCGGTGCTTGTCCTTGAGGTCCTTGGGAGGCTCAGGAATGAGCTTCTTGGCGACCTATGAAGCATCGAGTGCGCTCGTCAGTGTTCCTGGTGGCCATTCAGCGCAGTGAAGAACACATACCTCGCCGACCTTCACGGCGAGCTCGGCACCGGTGATGATAGTCGTGACAATCGAGATAATTGACATGGTGCGTGCAGAAAGTCTTGCACACTGGTGAGTGGCTTCTTGACGACATTTCGGCCAGACCCCGCTCGTATAAATACCTTGGAACAGCGTTGAGTGAGATCATCTCAACAGAGAGTGCATAACATAATAGGATGGTAGCATTCGCAGCTTCTACTGACCTCTTCCCTTCAGTGCAACCCGGAGACTGTCACAAAATCGACAGGCAAATTGGTATTATTTACAGGCACAAAGTTCCGTGAGCCAAGCGGTCGCATGCTCCGGCTACGCGTACCTTGCACGTTCCAGGGGCAACGACTGTCGCAACGGACATCCCTCAGCCACGATTTTCTATTGTCACTCTGCTGCTTATGCGATTCACGCGGCCTATGCACACACACTGTCGAGAGCACCCACATGGTAGGCGAGGCGCGGTGCCGAGGCTGTCTGCGCGTCTTGTTCCCGTGACACCGGAGCCCTTCCGCAGCCGCCGCGCTTGCTGAATCCATGACCGCTGGCCCACGCGGATCAATGCCACCGAACCTGCCTTCGAAGGCGCACGTCGGAGACAGCCGCGGAGCTCAGTAAATGCCAGCATGCTGTGCGTGAGAGTGAGCGCCGAGATGTCGAAGAATCTGCCAAGGGTTGTCCAAGGGTCCGAGCGCTACGAAAGCGAACATCGCTGATCCTGTCTGGTCGGCTCATAGCAGCCTCCGCGGTAGCATACTCACCTGCGATCGGCCCATCGGACTGGAATGCGCGGACGAGACAGAAGCTCGAGACGTTGACTTAGTTCGAGACGTGCTCGGAAATTTTCTTCGCGGGCGTCAGGTAAATTACTTGCTTTGTACAGAATGCCTGTCCAGAGCAAAGCGTGACGCCAAGACGAGGACGCATACATCCGCCGTGCGCAAGATTTATTGGGAGAGTATATAATGTTAAAGCATGACGCTGAAAGCGTACCTTCAGCATGGCTACGTGCAGTAGAGCTATAGATGAGAATCATCGCATGTGAAAAAAAAGTACCTTCTGCTAGGCGGCACACATACCGTGTTTTTGCGCTTTGTCGCAAACTCAAAGAAGCGTGCTGAATGCAGGCAGCAGTAGCCACTGCGAATGGTTCGATCCATGTCGTGCAATACCTTCTGGCGAACCACAAATGAGTCTGCGCTCTTGGGCGAACTCACAAGGTACTTATACCGGCAAAGGTTCTGATAGTATCATTCAGCAACTACTCTCCAGTGTGCAAAGCGTTCTACGACCATCATGTCTAAAGCTGTTGTCAAGATTCTTTCTACCATCATCACTGGCGCTGAGCTTGCCGGCAAGGTTGGCGATGTATGTGTTCCTCTATATCTGTCAAAACCACACAATCACTCTAACGATTACACTCTCTGCGACCCAGGTTGCCAAGCAAGTCGTTCCCGCGCCGTCTGCGGACCTCAAGGACAAGCATCGTTGGGTTCAGTGCACAGTCAAGAACGAGACGCAGTTTGACCTGCTGCTCGAGGACACCTACTTCGACTCCGGCCGCTACTGGACCGCCCCTGGCGGATTCAGCGGCTTCGCGCAGATGGTATTCTCCTGCTGCAATGGGGACAACACCGTCCTCACCGGGGTTTCCGGCGGCTGTGCTTTCCGCATCTCTCTCGATGATCAGAACTACTATGATATTTCCCTGGTAAGTGGGTCAATTTACAGCCTTGTATCCTGTGTAGCTTACAGTTCGCTTTGCAAATTGCACAGGGCTGGACGAACCCCGAGCTTGGGGCGTTCAAGGCTGGAGTCGTTCAGTCGGCCAAGGGCGTCGACGGCTACAATGCCGCGACTCCGGTGGGCGCGGCGCTCACCTCGGATGTAGTCTTCCAGGGCAAGGACAAGGACGGCAATCCTGCCAAGTTCAGGATCAATGTTTCAGCTGCTCCGGGTCAGGAGACGCTGTACGTTGTCAAGCAGATCCTCGTCGCCTGAGCTTGGAGTGTCAGAAGGAATGGTCTTAGTGTTACACAGCTATGGAATGACGTTTGTACGGCTGCTCTGGTTTTGAACTGTGTACTCGACGAGTATGCGTCTACGAAATTTTGCACAAGTGTTTAAAGGAATATTTGAATCGACCTTGAACAGAGCGTACCCAATTTGTCCAGGCCTAAATGGTAGCGGTTGCGCAAATACAAGTTATCAACAACCATACCCTCAAGATCCCACCTTCAACACAGTCATTTGTAGCGTACATGCTCGAACAGGCACTGTGCACCCAAGTGAGGCTCGCTGGAGTATGCGCCGGCGCCGGCACCGACGTATCGGACAATCTCCCAAGGGTCGTACAAGGGGCCTCGCGCTACCAGTGAATACGTCGCTGGTTGTGATCAGCCGATCGGAAGTAGCTGTTGTGGTCGCATTTCTTCGCGCGATCGGCCCACCGAGCAGGAGTACACTGCTAGGATGCATGCTCGTCAGACGTTTACCATGCGCAGATACAATCCAGTACGCAGACACCATTGAACTATATCGCCTATAATGCACTCTTAATGCAGCAAGGAAAAAAAAGAAATCTGGAAGCTTAAACAAAATCGCGATCGCGTGCGATCAATTGATTATACGCACGCCATTGCTCGTCTGTTCGGAAGAAACACAAGCGTGAGCCTGTGTGCGACGGCTCTACGACAACATGACATGGTGCGACTCGGGTAATCGAACGTTCTATCGTGCATAGAGCTGAGCGCAGTGGCATGATTCCCTGGCGAACCGTGTTTCTGTATCCGGAGTATGAGGCGAGTGCTTGGGTCTGAATCCGAAGCCGAACGAGCTACCTGAAACAAAATAGCGTTCTGGTTGGTATGAGAACATCTTGCGCTTTTGGGTAGCTCAAGGAATGTGCACGAGATGGTGCGAATGATACAATACAATATACCCGATGTCGCACCACAGGTTAACCAGCGCCAGCGAGTGACTTCTCTTTGATATTTATACTGGCTCTGAAGCTCCTACAAGACCTCGTCCAGCAGCCACTTTCCGGTGTGCCAGACTTCCTACGAGCAGCATGTCCATTGTCGCCATAATTGCCACTATCATCACCGGCGTCGAGCTGGCCGTCGAGGTCGGCAAGGTACGCGTTCCTCTATTTGCTTGTAAGCGTAATTACTGGCTCTGACGAGCATGCCGTTTTCTTCGCAGGTCGCGGCGGAGATCATCCCTGATCCGCCCAAGACCCTGCAGGACAAGCACCGCTGGGTGCAGTGCACGATCAAGAACGAGACGCAGTTCGACCTACTGCTCGAGAACACGTACTTCGACTCGGGTCGCTACTGGACTGCCCCCGGCGGCTTCAGCGGCTTCCAGCAGATGGTGTTTTCTGGCTGCAACGGAGATGGCACTGTCCTTACCGGCGTGTCTGGCGGGTGTGCGTTCCGCATCTCGCTCGACGACCAGCACTACTACGACATTTCCCTGGTACGTTCTTCGATAAGCAGTCTCAGGCTCTGGATAGCTCACCAATTGCATCGTCAATGTACAGGGCTGGACAAACCCAGAGGTTGGTGCCTTCAAGGCTGGAGTCGTCAACTCAGCCCAAGGCGTGGACGGCTACAACGCCGCAACTCCAGAGGGCGGGGCACTCACTTCAAATGTGATTTTCCAGGGTAAGGACAAGGCCGGCAATCCTGCCAAGTTCAGGATCAACGTGTCGGCTGCTCCGGGTCAGGAGACGCTGTATGTTGTCAAGCAGATCCTGGTCGCTTGAGCTGGTAGTTCTCCAAGGAATGGTGCTGATAGCGCGTAGCTATGCAGTCAGGATTGTATCGATGGTATGCTTTGATACTGGCTAGTGTGTACAATAACGCTCGTGCAAGTATGATATGAGCTTGGGGGTATGATTACATGAATCTGGAGCTGAATGTACCCGCATGATACGGAGACTGGAAAGCGACCGACGCGCATGTGCAAGCATGAAATGCGATACTGATAGGCTATCCAGAAACGTCTCTGCTCGACTTACTTATGGAACGCGTGCATGGTTGGCCTCGAGTTCGGTGGCTCGTGGGCCATTGTGGCGGCAGCCAAAGCAGGTAGACTGAGCGACTCCTTCGATGACACACATGTGCTCAAGACTAGTTGGATATCGGTGCTGCATGCGCCGACGGCCAGTCTCCAGATCCCATGAACGGCACAAGTACTCCGAGGTCACACTTCAGGAACGCCTCGAGCAACGTGCATCTGTCGACTGTGCCCTCAGCTCTTGCCCCGCCCTGAGGCGGCCGGACGCGCAAGTCCTCCGTGGGTACTACCTTTGTTTTCTAGAAGTACAACAGATCGTTCCACGTTAGCCTCCGCCTGTCGCCACCCGCCACGATGGGCTGTTTCTTGCCCCGTGGTCGAAGACCCTTGGACAACCCTTGGCAGAACACACAGTACCCGTCGTCGAGACGTACATCTGTCTATGTAGCACTCGCACGTGAGTCTCTGAGAAACGATGGAGATCTCAGCATGCTAAGACTTACGCGAGGCATGGATTGCAGACGTCTGGCCGCTCACGTCCGATCATAAGCGGTCGCTCCTATATTTGGCGAAATACAAGTGTCAGTCGCATATTACGCCTAGCACTCGCACATAACAGGCTGTACAGTGACCTCAACGGTAATTCGCCAAGTTGGTCGCAGCGTAGATGTGGGTCTCGCCAGAATATGTACAATGCGGATATTTTCGGCGAGCTTCATACCAAGCATCGGATACGTTGAACAGATGTAACGGCTTGCTCTGTCGGTAGACACGCTCGTAGCCGAGGAACTGTACCAAACAGCGGACAGCCGATATCTGAATCAAAAATAATTACGCTCAGACCTCCACTCTGGACTGCTGTACATGTCTTTGTGCCCTCGCTCACTTTTGAAGTGCCTTTTTCCGCTTTGAGAGGCACTCTCAAGATCTCCGCGCTACCCTACGCGTCGGCGTTCCACAACGCCGGTCTGTACTATCTCACGACAAGCATGCTGGTGGATGGACCATGCATTGTGGCTGTCATCGCAAGATAAAGAAATAGGCTGGAACGCCCTGGGTAAGGCGGTATGATCCGCCACCGGGTCGCGGTCCCAAATTCAAGGGGCGCGGCGAGGGCATCAGCAGAGTACCATGCCATGTGCTTGAAACACGCAAGCTTGTTTGGCACACGCCACACCTGAGATCCAATGAGTAGTCTCTTCACACTTTACGAGAGCGCGTAGGCAGAGTGGAATGGTTTATTGAATTTCTGTTTGTGCGCAAGCTGCGAGCTTTCGGCTTAGCGCAGTGTTCTGGTCTGCTCGGATACGTAGAGGTAAAATGCAGAGAACAGAGGACCTTGCTGTCTCGTATGGACGTGTCGCGCGCTATGAGGCGCATGTCCGCTGTCTGACGCAGGGCCGAACTCCCCTGTGACGCTGCGCCTGACACTAGCGAGAGCGGTACCGTTTAGGTCCAAAGCATTAAAGGTGTAGCGAGCCGGGGGGAAACAATACCTCTTCTTGCGGAGCTGTTCCTGGATATTATACAAATTATCTCACTTCTATAATGCGTGTATTGTCAGAGACTTGCACTGAAGGGAAGAGCAATTAGAAGCTGCAAATGTTGTGACCCTTTCATGGGTCTCCCTCACTCGCACCTCGATAGAGCCGGCACGCAAGAGATATATCTTGGAGTATATATACCAGCGAGGTCTGTCAGAACGACGTCAGCACCGACTCTCCGCTGCGCAAGTCCTCTATAAGCACCATGTCCATCGTCGCAATTATCACCACTATCATCACCGGCGCCGAGCTCGCCATCAAGGTCGGCGAGGTACGCGTCCCCTTCTCCAGCTCGCCACGTAGCCCTCGCTGACACGCACACGCCCCGGCCCGCAGGTCGCAAAGCAGCTCATCCCCGAGCCGCCTACGCAGCTGAAGGACAAGCACCGCTGGATCCAGTGCACGATCAAGAATGAGACGCAGTTCGACCTGCTGCTCGAGAACACGTACTTCGACTCGGGCCGCTACTGGACCGCGCCGGGCAGCTTCAGCGGCTTCCACCAGCTCGTCTTCTCCGGCTGCAACGGCGACGGCACGATCCTCACCGGTGTCTCCGGCGGCTGCGCGTTCCGCGTGTCGCTCGATGACAAGCACTTCTACGACATCTCGCTGGTAAGTCTTCCGCCCAAATACGAGATCCTCAGAATGACTCACTGATTGCTCCGCGGGTACACAGGGCTGGACGAACCCGGAGCTCGGGGCCTACAAGGCCGGAGTCATCCAGTCGGGCAAAGGCATCGACGGGTATAACGCCGCGACTGCCGAGGGCGGGTCGCTCACCTCGAACGTGATATTCGAGGGGAAGGACAAGGAGGGCAAGCCTGCCAAGTTTAGGATCAACGTCTCGGCCGCTCCGGGCGTTGAGGCGCTGTTCGTTGTCAAGCAGGTCCTTGTTGCTTGAGCTGGTACTGTCCGGAGGATACGTGTTGGTTGTAGGTTGCTATTGAATAATTATTGTGCCGCTGCCCGGCCTTTGAGTTGAACGTTGAGATCTGATACTTGTGTCTGACGATGAACCACGCCAGCGTAAATTTGACAGTACTGTCGCACCAGTTTGAGCGTGATTGTACGTACTGCAAGCACGAAGGCCGAACCGTAGCAAGACAACTGGGTGACCGTGTGGAGGAGTTTATGCCGTCAGTCAATCTGATGGAAATCGTCGGTGGAGGTCCCATGTAACGCGACGAAAACATGCGCGATGATATCTGCCTTGCACTGAGCTTTGTCCCCTTTCCTCGTTGGTTTACAGGCGGAATCGATGCTCCCCTTGATGCGCAGGTGCGCCTACGCTTCCTAAATGCGGGACCGCTGCCCGCGCGCGGATCAGCAGCGTCATTCCGGGAGCATTCTGTGCCTGCATCTCAGAGACACACCTCGGTGACAGCCGCCATCATTCTCGATAAGCGTAGGAATGCTGTGAGAGCGCGCACAGACGTGTCAAACAGCCTGTCAAGAGTTACCCAAGGGTCCTGCGCATCGCGGGAGACGTCGCTTGCGGTGTGGCGGTCGGGCGGGGGCGGATGCCGCGGTAGCATTCTTCGCGCGGGCGGCTGATTGGGTTGGGCTGCGTGGAGGAGGGGCGTGTCTAATGGAATTAAGGCGAAGCGGGCTCGAGAATGTCGTTTGCAGGCGTGCTTGACTCGGAACATACTCTGTATTTTATGATTGCGTTCCCGTGGAGCGCAAGATCCGATAGAAAAGCGGATGCTGGAACATTCGCCACGCTAACCTGTCCACAGCCCGCCAGGATTGAGCACACGTTCGACGCTACGGGACGATCCCGGAGACGTACATGTGCCGATGCTGGGGCTGGCCTGGATACAAATGCGATCGCGTTCAGTTTTGGGTGCAGAACAGACAGTGTCCCACTCCGGGACGGCGCAGATGCCTTCTAGAGCGAGTATCCTGGAGGCGAGGCACTCGAGACCGCTGCAGGCACACCTCAGCACGGGCAGATACGAAGGCTCCGGCAAATCGTCTGTGACAACACAACCAGTCGATGAGCATGCAGACCACGCGCCCGATTAAAAGCATACATGCAAGCGCACCTGAGCCGTCGCGGATGTGCGCGCGGACATGTGTACAGTGAGTCTGGGCTGGCGGTAGCGTCGTCTGGGCGCTGCATGTTGGGCTGTCAATGGAGCAGAACAATTGCTGAAGACAAGGCACCGTGCCAACTAGTATGGATACATACCGTCCTATCGGGTGCGTGGCGGCCGTCGTGTGAAAGGCTGAGCCACTCTGGAAGCTTACACCTGGGGGCTGGCCAGAGGGATACACATTAGTCCTCAAACATGAGAAATGTCGTGGACCGGGAGAACAAAAGGTTGCTCCCGCGGAGCTGTGTGGCTGTTGATAAAACAAATGAGCTCTTCCATTCTGTGTACATTGTGATGCTTACACTGGACGGAAGACGAAACTGGAAGCTGTACATGTTATGGCCCTTTCTTGTTTCGCCGCCTCTCGTACCGCGGTAGAGCCGGCGCTAGGCGAGAGGTATATGTCAAAGTATATATACCGACGAAGCCTGTTAAGCCAACGTCAGCACCGACTCTCCGCTACGCAGGACCTCCGTAACCACCATGTCCATCGTCCCGATCACCACCACCATCATCACCGGCTCCGAGCTGGCTGTTAAGGTCGACGAGGTACGCGTCTCCTTCTCCAGCTCGCCACGTAGCCCGCGCTGACGTACACACGCCTGTCCTGCAGGTCGCGAAGCAGCTCATCCCCGAGCCGCCTAAGAACCTCACGGCCAAGCCGCGCTGGATCCAGTGCACGCTCAAGAACGAGACGCAGTTCGACCTGCTGCTCGAGGACACGCACTTCGACGCGGGCCGCTACTGGACGGCGCCGGGCAGCTTCAGCGGCTTCCGCCAGCTCGTCTTCTCCGGGTGCAGCGGCGACGGCACGCTCCCCGCGGGCGTCGCCGGCGGCTGCGCGTTCCGCGTGGCGCTCGACGACAAGCACTTCTACGACATCGCGCTGGTGAGTCGTGCGGTTGAGCGCGAGGTGCGCGGATGGGCTTACCGAGGCGTGCGCGGACGGGCAGGGCTGGACGAACCCCGAGCGCGGGCCCTACCAGGCCGGCGTCGTCCAGTCGGGCAAGGGCGCCGACGGCTTGAACGCGGCGACTGCCGCGGGCGGGTCGCTCACTTCGAATGTGGTCTTCGAGGGGAAAGACAAGGAGGGAAAGCCCGCCAGGTTCAGGATCCACGTCTCGGCTGCTCCAGGCGTGGAGGCGCTGTTCGTTGTCAAGCAGATCCTCGTTGCTTGAGCTGTTGCTGTTCGAGGGATAGGCGTTGGCTGTACGTTCCGATCGACTGATTATTGCGCCGCTGCCCGGCCTTGAAGTTTAAGACATAGTAGTTGGGTCTGGCGGTGACTTGCACGAGGATCAGTTCAGGATAATCGTCAATTCGCGTTGAAGCTGTTAGCACTCACATAGGTCCGAGCGGAGGTTCGTGTAGGTACGAATATACTGCATTATTGTGTTTGAGACCCGTATGCCTTCAGTTTAGAGCGCACGTGCTTGGGCACACTTGCCGTGCTGCACTCCGAGGGGATGCACGCTCACAACGGCGCACATACAGAACCAGAATAGGCTGACGGAAAGCGTCAGTGAAGGTACCATGTAAAGCAACAAAGGCACACACGACGTCGTCTGGCTTGCGCTCTGTCTTCTCCATACTGTACCGATTTTACCAACAGTTCACGTCACGGGTCACAAGAACCATTTGTGAACTCTGTGTGAACTTGGCGTCCGAGGTCACAGGGAGCTTTTGCGGGGAACCCTGGCACGCCGAACGTCCTGCTCAACGACTCCCCGGCCCTCTAATTGGCTGCTTGGGCGTCCCGACGCGCGCTGAACTGTGAACTGGGTGAGGATCAAGTATCCGATGCCAAGGCCGTGAACCGGTGGTAAAATTGGTACAGTATTTCTTCCATGCCTCGCTCGTCAAAAGCAATGCGTACCAACAGCATATGTGAGTGCGGTAGGGCCAAATGAGGTGCACAGGAAGACAGGAGAGGCCTTTTTCATACCACCCGGCGCTGCCGGAGCACCCACCGCACGAATGGCACTGAGCACGATCTGTCCTTTCGAAGACGTACTGAGTTTTTGGCGCAAAGTTCTTCCAAATATGGTGTAGATTGCGACTTTGTTGCTATGCGGAGGTGGGGAGCATGTCGAAGTCGACCGACGACGGGTCTCAACAGGCTTCCGGATCTCGCCGAGCGCCACGAGGGTGATCGCATACCCATTTTCGGTCGGCGCTTTGAAGGGCGCTCACCTTTCGTCCTTTTCCTCGACCCACGTCACCGGGGATTTGCAAAACAAATTCGACTCCAGACCCATCTCATACTGCCCTAAGGCTGGCAACGAATAACATGCTCTGCGCTGGTGACTCGCGCGTTGATGGTACGGGCATAGAAAAGTCGCAGGGAGCATGATGACGGCCCGGGATCGTTCTGCTTCTTGGGAGACCTCGGTGCGTCTGCTGTGATCTGGACGGATAGCAGCGTGCTAACGCAAGATGCCCTAGGGCATACGCGATTGAAAAATCAGAATGTTGCGTACGATGACCTTCTACCCTGCCCGGGTGGCGGCGCGCTGTGCTCTACGGCGTCCAGGAGGGCACAAGACCAGCACGAGCTTGCTGCCGAAGATATTCTCCGCTAACGTGTACAAAGCTCTAAGGTATTCCATAACCCGATCTTATCGCTCTACCCGTCGCCATAGTAGCCCATCTAGTGACTCTAGGTCGCCCGCGCCACCCGTCCGCACCGAGCACGCCCCATACGCATATGATCGATGTTCGGCGACATGCATCTCTCCGTCTCTACGCCTGAGCACTGAATGCTGTCCGCCGCCTCGCGTATCATCTTCAACGGAATGCACGGCGTCCAGCCCGTGCTCATACCCAGGCGGACACTCAAACATCGCAATTGGGCCCGTTCGTTACCCATCGGCCTTCCATCACACTCACCTGATGCCAGCTCAGACCGCTCCGCCTTTCGTCGACCCAGCAGCCTGCGCTCAGCCGAGACGACCTGTCTATGCTGAAGCTGCAGACTTCCGCGAATGGGCTCGCGTATGGCTCGCTTGACGTGCCGCCGGCTGGTATGCCTCACTATTCCCTCTCCATCAACCTTTTCCCCATTCCACATAAAGCCCCCTTGCAGCTGGTGCGTCTGAGAGAATAAGGGCCTCTGGGTTTTGTCATCGTGGACCGCCTGCAGGCCTTGCTTCGCTGCGCGGTCGCGACCGCTTCGCGTTGACCAACATCTCGTCCGCGTTGCTCCGCAGGCAAATGGCCACGCAATAGCCCTTCGCCTCGGCTCCGTCCTCGCGTGGTTCAAGATCGCTTGGAATCACAACACGGGCGAACTGCGTGCAAGAACTTCGAGCAGTCTTCTTCGCGTTCGAGCGTCCGTCTCTTCCGTCGCCCTTCGCCACCGTTGTTGTTGCCCGAGATAGAATGACGCCACCGTGAGTGCCCTGTTCGTGCCCCGGGATCCCTGTTTTCTCACCTGACTCAACAGACGTTTCCGTGTTTTAGGTACAGGGCAAGGTTCCGAAGACCGCTCGCGTTGGGCGTACCAATATTCACTCGAGTTGTCATCTACGCATAGTCTGCTGTATGGAATACAGCGGAAGGCTATATACCATACCTCTGCTCGCTGCGGGCGCAGCCTTTATCACGGCATGAAGCGACAACACACTCATGTTCCACATCTAGCCTACGAATACCTAGATTGATAATCGACCCTCCGTCTCCACACTCTCCTCCACCTGCCAGGCTCGTAAGGAGGCGCGCGAGTCTTGCTCTACATTGGGTGTAATGCGAGAACGGATAAAATCGACTTTACGCTGAATGTTGGACAACGTTCGGGTCGGTCTACTCGGTATACGATGCCGAGCGCAATTTTCTACGGCAAAGGATGATGTCATCGACTCTTCGGAGTGGGAAAATAGACAGATCCGCACGCGCTCGACGCTGTGAAGCGTGGGATGATTCGTCATCTGGTCGTTAGGCTGCGAAGCACTCAAGTTTTACGCACTTTGAACACTGGGCACAGCCGGTTTCTTGGTGAGTGCCTTTGAATGCGTCGAGGCTAGATAATGATAGACCTGGACACTCCAGCTCGAGCTCGCGCAGCAGCCATTACATCGGAGGAGATTCGCCCTAGGATAATCCCACGACTGAACTCTATTCCTTATCAAGGACTCAGCGATCTGTCTAGCTTCAGAGCGGAAACAGTGGTTCATGCCCCTTAAACGCGTGGCTAAATCCAATCGGTCTGGCGGTGAAACGACAGACAAATCACGGGTACGCCTCGAATGTTATATGCGGACACCTTCTGCTAATAATGATTATATTATCACCGCGCTTTCGTTGTGCCAGGAAATAGTGTTTACGCTGAGAGAGAAAGCATTTACGACACGCTTACCACCATGGAGCACCGCATCGTCTACACAGGATCGCGTCGTACTGCCTGCTTTCAGCAACGAGCGATCCGTGACTGCCAGCAAAGAGTCGAAGCTTAGCTCCGCATGCGAACAATCTCGCCTTCTAGCCTGGGGAGCGGCTCAGATGGCGACGTCGTACGCCAATTCCGCGCAAGAACTGTTCCGAACCTCCGGGACCAGCGGTGCCAGCTTCACGCTTCGTCCAGAGCCGCGTTCAATTGTCACATTCCAGGCGGCCCACTGCAGCTCGCTCGCTATTCCCGACTTCCTTGCGGACATGCCATGCGACTCCTTCACGCCCGAGGAGCTGCTGGATCTGCTCAACGATGTGTTCGGGACGAGCCATGCTATGGTCATGGACGACGGCGACATGCGGCCGGGTCTGCGGAGCGTGATACGGTCGTCGTGGGACTTTGGGTGTCTGTACGGCATCCTCAGGACCACCGACGGCAAGTTCTGGGACAAATACATCACAGGGGTGACTCGGCGGGCAGAGGACAGCCGGCGGAAGGACGAAGTACGAAGGCGGGCCGCGATGCGTGGCGGCTACATCGCCGAGCCCCACCTGCCTCCGCGTCGACTCTGGGATCTCTGCAGCAATCGCGTTCTGCCAGCATGTGTTCTGCTGTTTGACTTGCAGAATCCGTATCAAGAGCAGTACTTCTGGCCGGTGTCACATAGCTGGGTTGCGACGGAGGATCTGGCGTATGTCTACACGCCCATCAACGGACGACAATGGCCTGTTCCCATACCGGCCGCGACGACCCTCGAGCACGTCCGTGTCGAGCTGCTCAACCTGGGCGCACGGTACGTCTGGCTCGATGTCCTCTGTCTCAGACAGCGGGGAGAGCCAAGCGACGAGGAGAAGAGGGTCGAGGAGTGGAAGCTCGACGTGCCCACCATTGGCTCCATCTTCGCCCACGACCTCCCCTGCGTCACATACTTCAACGGGCTCGGCCTTCCCTTCGACCCGTCGCTCGAGTCGATGTCGTCCGAGCGACACTGGCTCAACCGGGTCTGGACCGTGCAAGAGGCGACGCGCAACTGGCTCCCAGGCGGACTCACCGGGCTGGAGGCCGAGAACGCGGCGGCCTTCTTCCGGCAGTACTACGCGCAAGCCATACCGCCCTCCGACTTCCGCGACGTCATCAGCGGCTGGAACTACGCCGTCGTCGCGCTGCGCGAGCGGCACTGCACGACGGAGCTCGACCGCGTGCACAGCCTCGCGTACATCCTCAAGTGCACGACGCTGCCGGTCTACGACGAGCGCATGCCGCCGGAGGTCGCGTGGGCGATGCTCCTGAAGCACCTCCATCCGTACTCGCGCGCCAAGGTCGCGATATACCACATGGAGCACTTTCCCGAGGACGACGCTCTGCTCCCGTCGCTCTCCGACTTCATGCGCTGCGAGATGCATCACAACCACCACGTCTATCCCGACTCGGCGTTGCATCTCTTGAACAGCTCTTCTCTTGGCACCCCTGAGCCCGGACGGTACTACCAGGAAGTCTCGGCGATGGGGCCTGTATCATTAGCACGAGTCGAGCAAGATGGCGACTCTTTCTTCGAGCTATACTTTCTCTCAGGCGGCCGTCGCCTTGAGCAGCCCTTATGCCGGCTACAGGATCAAAAGGTTGCCGGATCGTTCTCGTCGAATACAACGTACCACATCCTCAAGGTCGGCGTTAGCAGTTGGATTATAGCGGAGGTGGTGGGGAGCTGTCTTGTCAACGGCGAGACCGCGTCAGAGGTGCAGAAGCGAGGCTGTATACTGCTGTGGTTGGCTCCAGAACGCATTCTCTCCCATCTCAGCAGACAGATAGTTGTTCACAGCTCTAAACGGGATGTAGTACTTGAGCGCAGTAGCTGGATCTTCTGATATATTTTTCGTCTGGCCTATATATCCCAAGCTTGGCTTTTATTTTCCAATGCGATAACATCCTTGCCGAACGCCGCAGCGCCCACACTAGCTCGTATGCTGATATTCATAGGCGACGTGTATTACACGGAGCCGCCGTCACAGCATGAACTGGTCCCGTTGGTACCTGGCACGCGAAACAGTGGTCAAACCTATGCGACACCGAATGCATATTCGGACTCACCAGACGAACACGCACTTCCTGAAAGTGCCCGCTCACCGCCCGTCGACACGTCTACACATTACAGCCCCTGGCTAGATATCAGTACGTTGACATGCGGCACGCGAAGAATATCAGGACACGTACGGAGCACCGGGGGTAGGGCAGGGGCAGTTGACGCACGAATCCGGGATAGGGCCGACGGTGGGCGATGCAAAGAAGGCGTCGCAGACCTCGGGACAGACGATAGCGAGAGTGACTGGAGCAGCCCCGAGGACGATGATGAGGGCTGGTAGGACGACTTTCATCCTCGTGCGATGTTAACTCAGGTGGAGGTGGAACCGAGATGAGTTATACAGCGGCGCTGCCGAGAAAGCAAGCATGCTGCCAAGGTATATCGCACGAACGCGCAGGTCGACTAGGACGATGATGAGGACGTGTATTTTTGGAAGGTGTGAGAGCGCACTTTGGAATTTCCCGCCTGTAGTGTTCCGACTACTCCGCATCCCACCATCGACAATCAGTCTCGCTAGCTGCGTAAGGTTAGATAAGGCCTGGTACATCAGAGGCTTGACGTCGTACCTGGAGACCGCAGTCTATCCTATCTGCTCGAGCGGCCCATCAGCGCGATCAAGCTCTACTTCCCATGAAAAGCACGAGGTACGTATGAAATGACCAAGAGGCTCCGGTTTTTGCGAGGGAGATTGGTCCGAGTGGATGAGCGACTACACTTCTTGTATAGGCCACATCCAGCTTGGGTTAAGCCACGAGCATCTAGACATCGAAGAACAAGCGAGGGCACTGTGCGCCTCGACCGAGGCAGACCTTGGTGGTGATGTGCACAGTCCAGTAATTTCCGCTATCAGGACCACCACATCAGTGCACGAGCTTCGACCGATGTGTGAATCAACACAGTAGACCACCATCTAATTTTATTTAAATCAAATGAGCCATACGCGGTGTTCGCCAACGCATTCACTTGTCGCCCAACGATTATGATTCGTAATCTCTACGGCTACATTATTTCTTCCTGCATTCCACTCCGTAGAGGGCTGTGTAGAGCTGTTCGTGCATCTACACTTCTTCGACCGGCGTTTCGGATACTTCGCGGTTCAGCACCCAGCCCATGCATCCAAGGGCAAATGCAAGAGATAGGCATGCCCCGGTGTAGATAATCACAGCGGTGAAGTGCCCGCCCTCGACTGCGAAGCCTGTTGTGGGTGCATAGCTCTGTATTGCGGAGACCTTGACATTCTGCAGGGCAGTCGCAATCGGTGTCGATGCAATGCTGCCGACGCCGCGCGTGAAGAGCAGTAGGCTGAATATAGTCGTAGCAAGGGTCGGATCATCTCCTGCAGAGCGCGTCAGTGCTCGACTCGGTGAGACTTCGGGCAGGACGACGTACCAGCGACCGGCTTCGCGAAGCCGCTGTACAAGCTTGACCAGCACCCCGCACCGAGTCCGAAGACAACGCCATACGCGAGTACGCCTCCGTATGCGGCCGCGGCGACGCCCCAGAGAACGAAGGTTGCGAGCGCGGAGAGCAGCAGCGAGCCGACCGCGAGCGCCCAGACGCCGACGCGGTCGCTGAGCCAGCCCGCGCCGAAGCCCGAGAGCGTCATCGCACCGTTCGCAAGTGTGAGCACGAGCGAAGCGCTGCGCTCGCTGCGGCCGAGGGCCGTCGCGAACGCTGTGATGCGTCAGCGAGGGTGCAGTGGCTCGAGAGCGGGGCGGCGTACTCGGGAGCCACGTCAGTGGCACGAAGTGCGCGAGGCCCTGCAGCGTGTTGAGCGCGAGCGTGAGCCAGAGGCGGTGATCGTGCCACCAGCGCCGTGTGTGCTTCGACGCCAGTGTGGGAGCGGCGGCGGGCGTCTCGGGCAGGCGCGGTTTGAGGAAGAAGGCCGCGGGGACGAGACAGAGCCCGAGCGCGACAGCGTAGATGCGCAGCGTCGCCGCGACGCCAAACCGTGCAATCAGCACGGGCATGATGATGGGGAAGAGCATGCCGCCGGCGTTGTCGGCTGCCATGCGAGTCAGAGGGAGTAGAGGGGCAGTGAAGCAACAGGCGTACCTGCAAAAATAATACCATTGGCCGTGCCTCGGCGTTCGATGAACCACTCGTTCATGTAGGAGACGAGTGGACAGTACACTAATGCTGCGGATTGTAAGGTATGGTTCGGTTACCCATAAGGTGATTGCGGTCGTACCGGCGCCGATGCCAAACGCGACACCCTCTAAGGCGATCAGTAGCTTGATCTGTATCCCACATGACATCAAAAAGGGCGTAGTAAATAGCGACATGAAACTTACGTCAGTGGTCAAGCTTGCACCGAGGAGACTTAGGAAGCACGTCGCCAGGCCGAGCCAGGTGTAGGCACGGCGTAGACGAGGCCAGCATCGAATTGGCGATGCGAGCACGGCGACTAGGCAGATATCCATGAGTTGCCATCGTGCACACATGCAGGGTTTGACGTACTACCGCAGTATATAAGACTCATGTTGAAGGTGCCGATGAGCGGCAAGAGTGTTGCGGCGTGGGCTTGCGAAGCATATACCTCGTCGTCCAGGTATGTCGCCAGGAGCACGCCCGAGCAGCTGGGAAAGCCGACTACGAAGAAGCCCATTAGGCCCGACGCTGCAAGCTGCGCAGGATCATTTAGTACAGCACTCGTACGATTGGTATACGGCTAAGCTCACCGTGACCCATGCGGAAAACCCGCGATCGGCGGAGGCGAGGGCAGACACGCCTTCGGACGTATGAGGGTCATCCACCTTTTCGAGTGTCTCCAAATTGGATGGCACTTTATGCAGCGCGTTGTTGGGAAGTCCAGCAACCTCGGTGGCGTCCATGGAGGGAATGGAGATGGGAGCGTATATCGAAGGTTAGTGCGAAAGCAACGATCTCGACGTCGAGGCGTAGCGCACAGAGCGGCATCGCAAATCCTCGGATCCTTTCAGCTAGATTTGTATGCGCTCGACCACATAGCGCACAGCATCGCGTTCTCGATGGTGAGCGGCCGACGCGTTGCAGATGGGGAGCGAAGGAAGTGTCGGCGCACGAAGTTCTGTGTTTCGCCAGCCTTCTGCTACCGGCGCGCCGCACAACGTGCGCAGCCCTTGGTGCTTCCTGGAGCGCCACGGCAGCCTGAGTGCGGGCCGCGAGAGAGATGGTGCGCGGGCCCTGCGAAGATGCCGATCTCGGACGTCGTTACCCTAACCGGCCCCTGTCGTAAAACGGTCAGCCCTTACAGAAGAAGAGATAATCGACATGCTCGAGAACATACATTGTTGCGCCTTCAGCGACGCTGAGCTTCAAGTTCATGTTCTGGTGTAGGGGCTCGAAGACCGACATCGGCAAAACGTACAGCTGGTGTGCCTTGAGCGCACCGTCTTAACCCTCGTACGGCTATATCAAGAGCTTATTATCTTCGTGTACGCAAGGCGTAGCCTTCAGATATCGCAGGGGTAGAAAGCTAGGAGGACCTTGTCTGGGTATGGTGGAAGTGAGGAGGAAGAGCGGCGCAAGTCCTCGGCCTCCAACACTCGGGTATAATTCTCGAACGCCGAGCGCCACCACCGTGACGATGCCATGCGAATGCTTAGTCATGCAATTTGCGCCCAAGGTTCTCGGGCTGGGGCACAATTCTGAGTCGGCAATGTTCGCTGCAAGTACACGTGCTCGCCCGACATATATATTGTCATAGTTCGCGTCGAATATCCAGAAAACTAGAGAAGAGCTGCGCGTCATTATCGTCAGATACATGTCTCAATGCGCCTCGCGGCCGCCGTCATGCATATGACTGACCTTTCGGGGGTTGGACGTCGTATACGCGTGATATCCTACGGCGAAGGGCATGTCACTGGGCCTCGGCAGTCGCTACGTCATCGAAAGGTCAGCGGAGCGTGATACTTCGCTCTAAGGTAAACGCACTCTCTGCACCGTGACACGTCCGATGTCCAGCAGCAGCAGGTTTCGTCTGGACCAATCTGTGTGCTGATCGCTGGCGGGAATGGTACGACTTCGCCGCCGGGGCACCCGTCACTTAGGGGAGAGCATTGGCAGCAAAATTGCGCGGACGCCAAATGCACGATGCCCAGGGCGACCATGAATGTGAGAGGAGTGAACTGCATCGTGGACTAGTGGGATATTGAGCATGGAGCTATGGGTGATGAAAAATGGTCCGCTGGTAGCTCACATGCGAGGAATTATATATCCGTCCGCTCGGAGAGATAAAGAGATTACATCGCTGTATTACAACAGTATATCAGTGCCGTTCACGTCGAACGTGGGTGGCGACGCACCGAGCAGCTCCACATGGTCGCGCCGCGCGCGGAAGATCGCAGCGATGTCGGGAGCAGATGAGTTTGCGTCGTAAGGACCGCTTCGGACGGTACCCGGATATGAGCATGACGAAGGCGTAGAAATTACCGGCCGTGCATCAGCGATGGTGTGAAACTGACTCTCATGTGGGATATACTCGTAGCTTCGTCATGATCCCGCTATGATGCCCCGGGGCACTGCCTCGGATCACGTTCAATTCCTGAGCGGAAAGACGTTGCCATACGGACCGTTCGAGGCACGTTCGCTACGACGTGTACACGCCCTTGATGAGTGAGTGAACACTGTGATGATGAGCAGCCGTCGAGGATTTTAATACGAGTCCGGATTCTGCGGAGCCTGGCAGCCGCGGAAGCAGACGCCGGATGCGATGGAGCGGCCCCGCGTTCTCGTGAAAGAAACGAAAGCGTCGCATACACTGATGACTGGTGATGTCAGCGATTGAAAGACACGCACATGGAGACGCATATGTCGGCATTCGACACTTCGGCTTCGTGAACAGTGGCGCGGTAGGAAAATATATTGGCATACTATTGGTCTCAATATCGGGCACACATCCTGCGGCGCACTCTCGTGAGATGCTATCAAAGGAACCGAGCGAGGCATCAAGCGCACCTTCATTCGTGGTAAAAATCGTGTCCTCACCGCGCCTACAGAAGCCCTTGCCCGCACTCCCTACATCAACAGATCGTCAGCACCCGTCACGAAAACAGTGCCCAGCGACATGCTCCGTGCACATGTCCTCGGTCGGCGCTCCGGAGTAGCAGACACCCGGAGTGGGGACAGGCGGATCCTTGACGATGAGCGCGGCAGGCACAGGCGGGCTAGGACACCTGCGCATGGGGGCAGGTACTAGCAGCAGTACAGCGCGGCAAATGCGAGGTGCACACTGCAGAGGAGCATTGTGATTGTGAGAGCGAGCTTCATGATGCGACTGTAGTCCCGTGCTGAACATGGACGCGACAGGCCTGAAATTCCGCGGGCTTATAAGCTGCATTGGACAGTACTGGACAAGTAAACGACCTACGCGTGCGCGAGAAATCTGCCGTCTGTAGCGCGGATTCAATTCATGATGGAAACGCATGGTCTCTAAAGTACGCATGAGCCTCAGCTAAAGCATGTGGGGTTCTAACATAGACCTTGGGGTAGCTTATTTCGGGGAAGCCATATCAGACGATCGTCAGTAAGTATCTAGTAGCTAGCAGCCTCAATTCAGAAACCAGACGAGTCATGAGGATGCGTCAGCATGCGCACCTGCAGTATTGTCCCACCATTCATGCGGTGATATCTCCCCTATGGCCGATCTGCGAGGAGGACAAGTGCTGAATTCTGTCATACCACCGACTTTCCGCGGGAACGAGGTACGACGATTTGCTGGGTTGGGGCGGAAATCGTACGTCGGCCGAGTCCTGTGAGGAAAATGGTGCAGTTTAAAGCGCAAATATGTTCGCGCGAGCTTGTAGGCCTCGTGTCAGAGTGGGTCGAGTATTACACACGCTACCTGCAGCATTTCGATACCTCTTAGGCGGGAGCACCGACACGGCATAGGTATACGAGGAAGCAAAGCGCGTCGCATAAAGCTAGCAAAAAATGTTTGTCTTGGCAGAGCTGAGATAGCAGTTTGAAAGGAAGATGTGGTTCAGAACAGACTACTGCCCGTGGTCGCTAAGTCGAACATCCGGCCGGAAGAACCGGGCCGAGCGTTGCCGAGATTGTCTTCCCGTTCATGGTCGTGCCCGCTGCGCGCACCCTCGCGCACCTTGTCCCGACCGTCGACGTGGACGAGTGCAGCGAGGTGCGTATTGCGAGCTATGCCTACCAGAAGATCGTGTCGACTAACACACTATATCTTTATGTCATTCTGCTGGCAGCTCGACAGCAATATACCCATAATATCAGAGGAATAACGGCAAATTTGGTAGTGTACTAGGCTAGAGCTACGTCTACTCATAGCCCGCACAGTACGATACACGATGCATGTTCGTCAAAAATATACCACGGTCATGGTTTCGCAAGGGGGCAGGGCTTTCTCGATGCGACGTACCAGGATGCGACCGCGTTTAATCACGTCCCGTGCTTCCAGAGCCCCACGACCTCCTTTCTCTTCGTCATCCGCATCGTATACCTTCAAACCGACGTCTTCCACAACCATCCATACCCTATAATCTACCTTCAAAATTCGATACTTCGTTTGCGGTTCGAGAGGAACGACGTCGTAGCAGCCGACGGTGTATGAGCGGGATGCGTCTGCAGCGTCGACAAGCACCACGAACGTTTCGCCTGCGCCGTCTTCCATGAGACGCAAGTAGAAAGAAGGCTGAAAGGCTTCGACTTCATGGTAGTAAATGCCCGGTTCTGCAGCTCCTAAACGAGATGGTCGAAGAAGGAAGAGCCAGCCCATATGATGATCTTCGTCCGTGAGGCTGAGCTCCATGAACTCGTTTAGGGAGGGCAGTAGTGACGTGCTGCTGGGACTGAGCTTCAGGTGCTGCAAGAGAAGGAGGTTGCGGACGTATGGGTATAGGTGCTTCAAAAGCATGTTCCATGCAAGGTCCGGAGACACCTGCTCGTCGTAGATGGGCAGGGTGTCACACTTGAGGATGTATGCAAGGGCGTGGACCCTGTCTAGCTCTGTTGAGCAGTGCCGGCCCTTCATCGCTTTGATTGCGAAGTTCCAGTAGCTGAGGAGCTGGCGACGATCAGCTGGGATTGCATTCGCATGGCGTCGATAGAAAAAGTCGCAGACTTCCGGGACTGGATCTTCGCCGTCGTTCTTAGAGACCTCGGACAGCAATGCTTTCAGGTCTTCGGAGGCTTGGCCGGAGCTGGAGCTTGTAGCTTCCTGGCGCAGCCACTCCGGCCGATCTCGCGGAACTCCCTCTGCACCCTTTTCGAATCCTGTAAGTCCTCCAGGAATCCAGGCACTGGAGGCTTCCTGAACCGTCCATACGCGATTGAACCAGTGGCGGGGCGAAGCTAGAGTAGCTGGAGATGGATCAAATGGGATGCCGAGCCCGTTGAAGTATGTGATGCATGGTGCGTCGAGGGAATATATGTGTCCAATGGTAGGGACATCGAGCTGCCATTCCTCCTTCCTTTGCTGCTCGTCTTCCTCGCGTCCACGCTGCCTCAGACATAGGACGTCCAGCCAGACATATTCTGCACCAAGATTCAGGAGCTCGACTCGGATATGATCAAGTGTGGTGGTTTTGGGAATGGGGACAGGCCACTGATACGCGTTGATTGACGTCCAGACCTCCATGCGGTCGTCTTCATCCACCCAGCTGTGGGAGATAGTCCAGATTTCTTTGTGCAGCTGTTGCCTCGAGCGCAAATCAATGAAGTAGTAAGGAAGAACTCGGTTGCTGACAAGATCCCACACTCGGCGTGGAGGTACCCGCGGATTTTTGATGTATCCTCCCTGAAGAGCAGCCAGTCGTATGGCCGCATCGTCCTCCTGCTGGCCTGCAATCCACGCGGGCGTAATAAAACCGCCGTCTTTCCAATGTGCTCGAACCAAAGCGTATGCTTCCCCAGCATCTCGTAGATTATGACCGTACCGCTGGAGCAGGCGGTAATTTTCTATGACTGTTCGGACGAAATCTATATAGTATGGGGGGCGGCGGGGTTGCGTCGTAGAAATGTTTGGGTAATCTGCAAGTGAAGTTAACATCACATCGCTAGAGCTGTATGCCCATTGCAGGGGTGGTATTGATAGCGGGATAGGGAGCAGTGTCGTCACGGCCCTTCCATGAATGGGGATATATGGATGTTGATTGATGGTTTGAAAGACCTTCCTCCAAGCGTCCAAGCGGTGCTCCTCTGCCACCGCATAAGGCCCTTTTAGCACAAAGGTATCGGCAATGTGGCTTTCGCACTCTGTAAATGACGGTTTGCGCCATGGAATCGATCGCAGGGATGCCGTAGACCACGGAGGAATTGGCGCATAGACCCATTCTCCCAACGCAGCAAGGCGTGCGCTCGGAGACTGTTTAAATTTTGTATTGAATGCAGCCCAACCTTGCTCTTCATTTTGCCATTGGTCCCGTGGATCTTTCACTAGTTTCTGTAGGAGAGATGAGTTCTAGCTCTCCAAAAAGCGGGATAGTCGTGTAGCTAACCGTTGGAGCATGTCCGTGAATTAACCCGCGTGATGGAAACCATCCCCACGCCTTCTGGGTGTTCAATGTGAAACCGCTCTGTGCACAACATTGGAGCGAAGAATGTTGAGTTATTGAGAACACTTACTTGTGCACCTGCTTCTATGACCGAAAATTGGCGAAACCCAATTTCCCGGTAACGAGCCTCTGTAGATCCTGGCGGCAGCCTGTAAACTTCATATGCTCTGCAGTATATTAATAGCAGATACCGTTATTCTCCTCGCACTGCGTTCTGATAGAAAGACTAAAGCTAGACATCTAAGCAGATGTCTGTGCCATTTCCAGGTTATCTGTGTCAAAATTCATCACTGATACACACTACATCGAGACGCTCACAAGGCTCGCAAGTAGGACTGTGCTGCTTTGATACGCCTTATAGACCTGCCCAAATCGTCGTCCGGTATTTAGTGGTGAAAGAAGGGGGGTGATAGCGGAGCTGTCTGTACAGTAATTATGGCCGTATAAGCTGAAGGCTCAGCAGTGCTGACGCTCTTCATCATTTCCCATAGCCGTGAGGCTTGCACTGCCACACTCAAGTATCCCCTCGGACATATGACCGCTTCTGCCGATGGAATCTACATACACATTCACATATGGCACAATGCAGTACATGCAATGATTGACAACTTGGCGGAAGGCGAAAGCTTCCCCAAAGACGCCTTTGCAATTTCCGCAGCCTCAGGCGTAGCTGTGTCGTTTCCGTAAAAGTACTGTTCGCGGCGGGCGCATGCGTAGCAAATCAGTATAATGACGATGCTGCGCTAACGCAGGATCAAAGGGGGATAAGAAGAGAGCATCCGACCTTCCAAGAACTCTCGAAAATGGGGAGACAGGCGCCGCTTACCCCGACCGTCCCGGGTTTCGCAAGCAAGGGGGGCCACAGCTACCGAATATAGCTCTGTTGAGCGGTCAGCAGGTACGCGGGCCGGGGTTGGCTCACGAGATAACCAGACTTTGAAATGGAGCTATGCAGCAATAGCACTCACAGCGAGACGTGCGAGAATGCAAGGACACATTTCGCGTACACAATGACACATATCGCGCAATCGTTAAGACCGGTGCTAAAATTCTAGCAGGTTGACTTTCCATTATTTCGAAGAGACGAGAGCGCCGATAGCGTCAGATAAGTGTACAACTAGACAATGCGGATACCTGTAAGATATCTCAGTAAGACAGATCCAACGCGCTCGATAAGAATCGCGCACAATTTTCCTTCCAGGAGTTTCCAGGCGAGCCCTGGACACTCAAAGAATCCCACACTCCCTACACCAAGTTCGATTAGCCCTAAAAAAATTCATCAGCATGCGGGACTTGACGTACTCCCGACACTGCGCCTTGCTCTCCGCGCTACAACAGCATCCGAGGGCGACGCCCGGCGTTCCCTCGATGGCGGCCGGAGCGGAAACGGCCCGGGGGCAGACCTGCCGAGGGTGCAGGGGCTGGCAGCAGTACTGCGCAGATGTGAGGTGCGCGCTGCCGAGAAGCGAGGCGAGAGCGATGACGAGCGTGAACTTCATGGTGCGTGGGTCCGCTGGCGATGAGCGGAAGGGTGGCGTGGCCAGTGCTTATGAGGGGCCAGCCAGTCCGCGCTGGAAAAGATCCGCGGCGAAGCTTTGCGTCTATCTAGACAAGAGAGCTCACCTCCATTCATTGCTTTCGGAATATGGATTGTCACCGCAAGCTCGTTCAAAAGGGGGCTACGATCTTTCACTTCCTGTTAGCAGTCTGCTCATCCAAATCAAGATGAGCACGTACCGAAAAATCCCAGATATCCATGCGTCTACCTGTGCAGCGATCATGTGGAAGGGACACTTGATCATCGACGATCGCTGGTAGAACATGCCCTCTCGTCAGCGTTCATGCTGTCAGAGGCATAAACTGCACGCACCGGAACATGTATTTTGAGTTGCTTACACGAGCGGAGATTGCAAGCGTATTCCCGAGATCTCGGGGGAAGGATTGCCGAACGCTGGCACGAGGTTCGCACCGGCGGAGGCACAAGGCACGGCACTGCATGGAGCTGAAGATGGCCTCCACCGTCCATCTCTGAGAGTATAATGGGCCGCTTCAAATGAAGCGTGTGCGGTCCGAATTTTATAGAATGTCGCCTACCAGCCTGGTAGGACGCATGTGCTCCCGACAGTGTCTCGACGTCCCTCCGTGATACGTCGGAGGCCAGCGTGACCTTGTGGATCATTTTGAGCATTTTCAGGGACTTTTGGAAAGCATATCATGCTTCAAACCGAAGCCCCAGCACACACAACTTGTATGTGAATGCACCAACTGTGTTTAGTTGATAAGCCGCAGGATCTGGCAGCGTGACCGATAGCGCACCTTTGAAGGCCCGCCTCGCCAATCCTCCAATCTAGCGGCACGCAAAGTCATAAACACGCGAAGAGGATTGAATGGATATATTCAGAGAGTGATTCAGTGCGCGGTGCTGGGCCAACGACGCTAGGATGTGGTCGAAGGCAAACCCAACATCCGGCAGCCGGCAGCAATTACCGGACCGTTTGCTCTTGCCGGACGCCACGACGGTGATGGGATTGCCGTTTCTGTCCGCGCTTGTGCGGGCGTTTGTCTACTCCCGACCTCAACGTGGTCGCGCGACAGGTCTACCAACGTAGGTGTCTCGGCCGCTATCTGTTATATAAAGCTGATATTCAGGAGCTAATCATTCTTCCATATAAGTCGTACATGACGCAAGGCACCCCAGGGGCACGGAATCCTCGGCAGCAAGCTGTCGCGAGCAGCGTGCAAAGCCCGACCGAGGCAGGACGGGTTTCAATCGTACCTTGGCGACATAAGTCTCGCATGCAATATATGGTATGCGAGTCCTTCCAATTCGTAGCTCTTAAGAAGAAAGTGACAAGTGCTAGCAACAACCATGGAGTCAGCAATTCAGATATTTGTAGACGCATTGCCGTCATGCGCAGCGCCCACCACCGCCAAACTCCAGCTTGAATTAGGCCCTTGGGAAGCTTTCAATCTGCCACTCTTCTGATAGGTACATCTGTCACTGCGTTGGAAATTCTGTGGTACGTGCAGACATCTCTAATTCTCTCCGACGTGCAAAATTCCAGATAAGCAAGTGGTTTTAAGTCCGCGCGACGGCCCACCTGTTAACCCAGCCGCAGACTCCTCAGCGTACTATCCTATGAATTCCGTCGCCGTCTTTCTGCTTCTTCTCGCTGGCAGCTATGCCTCCCCTACCACTTCGTGCTGCTACTTTGCGCCGATGTGCAGCAAGGCTCTCACCGACACGAGCCTTCGCATCCCTGGAAACCACTCCGGGGCGCTCTCCCCCGATATACAGTGCTGCTGCCTCAGGGATAGCACGGGCAAGTGCACACATTGCGCATGAGTGAGTATCTACTCGCCCCTTTTCTACCTCGCAGCTGAGATGTATGTATCCAGGGATGGCGAGCAGCGGATTCGGACGTAGGGTGACTGCGCCGCAAATTTGGCGTATGCGAGGTGAGTGCTCGTAGCGGTCCCTATGCTTCATCTAGATTGTGATGTTCGCTGCCGGTAATAGACGTCCGTTCGCTTCATGTTTGTTCGAGCCCTGAATTACCGCGAGGAAGAATCTATTATACAAACGTCGTGTATCCTAGTTCAATTGCGCCTCAACGGCTTGTGGAGCGTATCCAAGATTTGGCTATGGCCGTGAATGTCACAGGACTGGAATAAATTGTGCATAGCATGCTATTTAAATGCTATGTATATTTCGCGACATCCGAAATTTACTGGAAAGCGCACGATTGAATCTTCGGAAAAAGTGCAAGGTAACAATATGGCCAACCTATATAATGTCGACATTCTTCGCGCCAGAGGACTTGTGCACAGTGCAATCCTGAGGCACTTCGACCACACTCGGCAAATCCTCGGAATAAGGGTCTTCGACCTCCCATCATTCGGCGCTCCGGTTTGAATCCTACCTTCACCTCCAACATACCTACCTTTCCTCCTAGCAGCATATCCGCCTTCGCTCACATGAGCGTACGAGCCTGCGATACTCCTCAACACCCCTGAACCTCATCCGTAGAGCCCGCTCTCGAGATTCCGTCGACGGAGGCAAGCACGACGGCATCGCGTTACATCGTGTGATGCATGGCGACAGCGTGGGGTCAGGAGGTGCGTCTGCTTCCCTGGCTGCGTGGGATACCTGACGCGAGGCTCTGCAGCCAAGCTTAAATGCAGGTTCTTCCGTAGTGCCGCGACGATCCCTTCTCCCCTCTCCCATCCCCGTATCAGCGACCGTCGCACAGGAAGATGCTCCTTCGACGTGCAGCATCCCTCCTGTCGCGCGCGCGCCCAGCACTAGAGTTAGCGCGAACGCGGAACACGTCGACGAGCGCGGTCCCGAACAAGAACAGCGAGGGCACCATCGAGGAGATCTTCAGCTCGTTCCACGAGTCACCGCCCTTCCCCGATCGCTTCGCGCATCTCAAGCAGGAGCTGTGGACCGAGGGCCTGGTGGAGAGCTGGCGGGAGGTGCTGAAGGCTCTCGAGGACGCGACCGCGAATGTGATTGCCCGCGGCAGCCAGGTGCGTGTCCTGGTCGTGCGGCGGAGCGCGGAGTGCTGACTTTTCGCAGAGTGTACCAGAGGTGTCTTATGCGTCGCTCAAGTCCGGACTGTCCGCGTCCGAAGTCGAAGCTGTGAAGTCTGCGGGGTGCACGATCGTCCGCGGCGCGGTCCCTGAGGCTGAGGCACGCGACTGGGACCGGCTCACCCGCGAATACATCGCGGCGAACAAGTCCAATATCCGAGGTACGTCGCCCGCCCCCACCATCCCGCATCCCGATCTGACTCCGCCCTCCGTGCAGGCTCGCCCGCAGACAGCATAGTCTTCTACGAGCTCTACTCGAGCCCCGCCCAAATCCTTGCGCGCACGCACGCGCACGTCCTCTCGACACATAAGGCGCTCCTCACGGCGCTGTTTCACGCGCGCCCAGACACGCTCGTCTCGCTGCACACGCCGCTCTCGTACTTCGACCGCCTGCGCATCCGCCCGCCGGGTCCGTCGCGCTTCGCGCTCGGTCCGCACATGGACGGTGGCGGGATCGAGCGCTGGGAGGACGTGCAGTACCGCCGCGTGTATGCAGAGATCTTGAGTGGCGGGGCAGGTTGGAGGGGGTATGATGCGTGGGACCTGAGTGAGAGGGTTGGGGCGAACCAGGATTTGTATAATGCTCCGTACGTCGGTGTGCCTCATATGCGTCTGGTCGTGACTGAGCTGGGTGTATGCGTAGAAATCAATGCTCGATTCTGCGCCCACTCCAAGGCTGGCTGTCGTTATCCAATACGGGCCCAGGCGAAGGCACGCTGAAAGTCCTCCCGTTCCTCAAAGAGTCGACCGCGTACCTCATGCTTCGCCCGTTCTTCCGACCCACGGCGCAGGCGCAGCGTGCTGCAGATGCTGCAGGTAGAGCCCCATCTCCATCCGATTAGACGTCGCATCGCTGACATGGTCAAAGACGGCAAGGTGGCGCTCGACTTCGCCAGCTGGGAGCCCGCGCTCGACTCGCCCGAGTTTCCGGGGTCTGTGCCCGCGAAGGCGCAGGTCTTCAGCGCTAAGACGCATCCGCACCTGCGCCTCGATGAGGGCGCGCTCGTGAGCGTCCCACGTGTGAATCCTGGGGACCAGGTCTTCTGTGAGTCCTCCTTCGTTGACGCCTTCCGCGAATGTGCTGATGATGTCTTGAAGGGCACTGCGACCTCGTGCACGCCGTCGAGACCGAGCACAGCGGTCCAAATGACGCTGTCGTGCTGTACATCCCCGCCGTGCCGTTCACCGTCGAGAAGTACGCCCGCCCTCCCCACCTCGCTGTCCACGCTAACGGCCGCGCAGCGCGGGCTACATCCGCTCGCAGCTCCTCAACTTCGCCAAGGGCCTGCCTGCGCCCGACTTCCCGGGCGGGCCGGGCGAGGCGGGCTTCATTGGCCAAGTCGCGCCTGCGGATGTCGTCATGCCCGAGGCGCGCAAGGCGTTTGGGCTCGAGGAGTACACGGAGGAGGATGTCGTGGCGAGTAAGGGTGAGATCAGCGAGGGCGAGCGGGAGGCACTGTACCAGGGGAATATGATCATATTTTGAGAGGACGATTGGTGAGTCGTGGCATCATGCCGTGATGTCTCGAGTGCTTATTTGTGTGTGAAGGCTATGTAATCTTATGCTTCGGTCGCAGTGGTAAAACGGTTCCGACGCTTTTATTACATGGTATCTCCAAGACATTCTCTGGTCGCTTACCTATTGTTGTCCGAATTCACGGCAAGACCACTATCATGCTTCGCTGCTCAGGCGAAATTGAGCGGCATCATCTGCAGGTCCGATCGTCCCAATGAGATGAACAAGGCTCGATGGCATGCCGGTGGTATATCGGCACTCATAGAGATCATATATGCGCAATGCTTCGAGGAATCGCAACACAGGGTTCGTGGATAGTTTATTCAACGAGCTCATCATCTCTCCGATACAGCTCTACGATTCGTGACCGATGAAGCGACTAGAGCGGGCACTGGCTATACCAAGCTCAATCAGCAGCGCGAACACACATCCACGGGTGGTAGGCGACGTACCTCCCACACTGCGAGCTGTCGGTAGCGAAGCAGCAGCACCCAACGCGGGCCAAGACCCGCGGGCCGTCGTCGCGGCGCTCGGCGGGGACGAGGGCACGGGCGCAGCCCCAGTTCGTGAGGTTTTCGCAGCAGTAGCTTGCGGCGGCAAGGTGTGCGGTGCCGAGCAGGGAGGCGAGGACGATGGTGAGTGTGAGCTTCATGATGCTTCGGTTTGCGATTGACGAAGGAGTTGTAGGACGGAGGAGCCGCGGTACCGAGGCTTATAAGGTGCGCGACCCTGCTGCTCGTGGTAGGCATTATCTTCGTTCAAAGCGGGGTAGGTCAGGGAGGAGGTCATAGGTGCACTCTGTGGCGTCCATGCCTGATAGACTAGATGATCTTCTGTCAACTTTTTGCGCTATCAGCTGCACGACGTGCCCTGACATTTGCATAGTATTAACATTACGGAGGAAGCAGAGATTACAGATTCGCTTGATACTTCACGGTAGCAGCTGCTCACCGGGGAAGACACAATATACTGCACCTCGTGGTTTCGAGCCTCGGTTACATCAGCTTGCCGTAAAACAGAGCAGGAGGCTTCAACTGAGGAATAAGTACTTAGCACAATACATGTGCTTTCGACAATATCGCATTCGCGACGTCGAGTCTCCGTGATATTGCCGTGATACGTCGGAAGCCCGCATGGTCTTCCCGCTCGCATGCCAATCTAGGAAGGAGTGGCAGTAAATATACGCTGTTTGAAGCGTAGGTGCCTGGTCAAACCAAGCTCTGGTTGAGTACGCTGCCGCTGTTGGGTAGATAGCGTCTAGATAGCGTCGGCCTCCGCGTGTTCGATGCCGTACCTTTCAAACACGCTCAGACAGTTCATCTTTCTTGCACATATGTACAGGGCAATGTGGAGAGAGTTGTCTGTGCGAATGTTGACTCAAGGCATCGGCCGCGTTGGGCCGTCGATGCGGGAAGTAGCCAAAATCCGGCAATCGGTAGCCGAATGCCGAGCGGCTTGGCTCTTGCCGGACGCCACCATGGTGATGGCATTGCTCTTTTCGTCCTGTTCTACTTTTCTTCCCGACTTTGACATCATGGACGCGCGGAAGGTCCGCGAGCGCAGAGATCTGGCATGCAGGCTAGCTAAAACAACTAGTACCAGCTGTTTCATGGATTTTGAGACAGCTTATACACGAGACAAGCGTCCGTGGCAGTTGCACACCCTTCGACTAATGAGTACTTACTTACTTGCTGAGACTGACACGCGTAGTTTTAGGAGAAGCATGAGATAGACTCATGTACAGGCAAATTGAGATGTAGATAATCTACCACAGGTGAACCAAACGCCCGCGGTGAGTATTGAGCCCCAGTGAAAAGCCCGTCCGCTCTGAGCCGCTGATATATGCCCGGATCTATCCGGTCTTGAGCGGGTGGCTGGGCCCGGCTGGGAGTAGGAGGCAGCGGATAAAATGGTCGTTATAAAATTAATTTCTGCCCTCAACTACTCTCAGCCCACGTTGTATGGTAGCACAGAACAGATCTCAATAGATCACTTCCACGCCGGTTTTTCTGGCAGTAAACCGCGCAAATCTACGCATATCTATTGCCATCTGTCCGAAACTATTCCAAGATACCGTCAGCTACTGTGGTACGTCCTGCGCATACGACACTCGCGCCAGTACACCGTGAGCCACTCAATGGTCGCGAGATCTCGCACCATCCACGCTGGTAGATGCTGTACCTATCTCAGCGATCAGCCAGCGCTGTAAATGCAGCGGATTTGAGTTAACTCACGTCCGAGTCCGCTTCGCCCTTCGTCAGAACCCTTTGCCATGCACAAATACTGCTTAAATCATCGGCTGGATCAAACAGAGTATGACGGCGTGCTCACCAGTCTACTTTGCTGCGGGCCTGCCACGAGGCTTGGCGATGGCGATGCCCTGCATGTACGCGAGAGTGAGCGACATAGGGGGCTAAGAAGAGTCTCGGAAGCGTACCGTCTGAGCTAAATCCCTCTTGAGGGCCTAGCGAAGATGTGGTTGTAAGCCACGCTGTCGCCCAAAACCGAGATACTAGCGATACCTCAACACGCTCGTCGTCCTCTTGAAAGGCTACCCAGGCCTCGTCGAAGTCACCTTGACGGCCCCCGTCGTTGTCCGCGAGCCACTGCCGCCCGAAAATATTCCTGAACGACAATGCGCGTCAGGCAAGCCGCCAGAAAGATAAGAGTGCGCACATCAAAGTGTTGGAGACGCCAGGCTTGTACGCCTTATCCTTCTTCTTGCCGGCCTTCTGTTTCTTCGGCGGTGGGGGATCGTTCACGCTGCTGGACGCTGCAGAGTCGGTGCGGTCTCTAGGCGGACACTGGTCAGCATCTTCCTGCTGCTGAGTCGTCTTGAGGTCGTCGGCGTGCTGCGAAGGAGAGAGAGAGCGGAGACGTCGTGTAGAAGAAAGTGGAGCCGTGGGATATAGATCAGGAGAAGCACGTCCCGACGGAGGACCGTCTTGAGAGGTCGGTGTCGTGCCTGAGGACGGCGGAGCTGAGAGTGTGTCGAGACGTACCGCCTAGTGCCAATATTCGCCGCTGTCTCTGCGCCTCGTCCCGTCTCTACTCGCGCATCTCCGGATGTCAACGTGTGTGGTCTTCCCGGCGGCGCGATGCCCGTAGCGATTATGCTCTTCCCGAGCGCATATATCGAGACAGAAAGTAGTCAGCGAATCGGGGCGACAAAGCACAATACTCACCTGAGCGCAATATCATACAGCTCCAACGAATATCGTCGACAGCTAGAGCCTAGCGGAATGAGCTGGGGCCTGTAATGCGATGCTCAGGACAGCAAAGGTAAGAACAGCAGACGCATATACTCACCGCGCCGGACCTGCGCGAGGACGACAGAGTCGTGCCAAAGCGAACACGGGAACGGAAACAGGGGCGGGAGGCTGAGAGCGCGGGGCAGGAGCGACGAGAGCTCGGAGGGGTACGACGGGGTGGCGAGATGGGGGTAAGAGAGAAGGAGACGTGGGGTGTTTGGCGGAGGGCTTGACCTTATGTATTTCGGCAGGCTGCTTCTGTCCCGATATGGCGAGCGTTGGAGGTATTGCTCGGGAGCGTATCGAGACGGTGGGATTGTGGCGCTCGGACTTCGATTTCGGGCAAGGATTTGCGGCCAGTTGAGGTCGTTGGGAGCCAGAGCCACGGAGAAGAGCGCGTCACGCGGACGCGCCGACGCGCCGACGCGGGCTGGAGTAACCTGTCAATCAAACGCGTCTGTATACGGAGCTCCCGACGCGTCGGGCGAACACATCAATTTGATCCACATCAAGCCTCGCGGGCATTTCCCGGCGCCCCTCGCGCAGCCCAGAGTAGATGGAGTGGACCACCAGCGGATCACACGGGATCTCGGTGGCTCTGGGCGGACGGGCTTTTCACTGGGATTGAGCGTTGAACCCCAGTGAGAATCTGCGCCTCCTGGAGCCGCCCGGAGCCACCGTGATCTGCTTGTTATCGCTAGGCAGCTCCGGGCAGCTCCAGGTGGCATCAAGCGGCCACTGTTCCGAGTTTGGGCACCTTC